>QYTT01081335.1:23462-65304 GCA_006980735.1 Dasypogon diadema
CAAAACTTGAGGATGCTGTTGCTGAAAAAGCCACAGAAATAGATAAATTGAAGGCTGATCTGAAGAAAAAGAAATCCAATTTACTGGTAGGTTTCATGGCGAGTTGTAAGTAACTGGAATATTTTTTGTTTTTAATATTTAAAGAGGTGTAAAAGGTGTGGGTTTGTAAATTCAATAGAATTTCGGTATTCCGATTGACTATGCTAAAAATGAAGATTCGCATTCAAGAGGTTGATGTAAGCTGCAAACTTCTACGAGAAAGCATAGAGAAACAATCAGCCATATTCTGAATTCCATGGGAATCTATTTCAAATTGTTATTGTAAATCAACGCAGCATGACATATCACATAGATTGACGGATAGCTCTTCAAGTATTGAAGATTTTTCTATTGAAATGAATGCCTCCCGAATTTCACACCTAATTACAAAACTTTTACAGTGAAAAAATTGAGTCATTGCAATTGTTTGGGAGGGACTTTGGAACCGTTTCTAATTAGTTTAGAATGTAGGAATTACTAATTTCAATCAATACTGGAAGGCGTTTCGACGTTTTTTAGTCGATAAGTTCTATGAAAGTACCTTGCGCTGAATATTTATTTCGATTCGACGTTTATATTCGACCACAGGATTCGATTCAAAGTTTGACGACCCTGAACCAGAGGCCTAGTCATGTAATTCGAAACGACCAAACAATTTTCGACCACTTCTAAAAGTGGTTTCATGTAATTTGTTTCGACCAATTTTTCGCAGTTGCTCCGACCTCACTTCAGTCGATCAAGTTAAGGCATTATTTTATTTCTGGTCGAATAAACACCAAACACATGACACCAAATGGTTTTTCTTTCGAGTTTTTTAAATGATCGAAATTGAAGTCGAAACAAAGTTACATGACTAGTCCCCAGGGTCCCTATTCTCTATTATACCAACTCAGGTGAAACAAATTTTAATTTTATACCAACGTAGTACACTTGAATTAATTTATCACAGAAAATTTATTTTTTACTAATTGCGATACGAAGTAAATAACGAAATCAATGTATGTACATTTTTCCAGGTTCTCATCAACGAAGAGATCTGGAAGAAAAAGCGTCAAATAGAAAATTTGACAAGCATCCTCAAGAGGCTAAATCCTTCTTTGTTTGCATCTCTTAGCCCGACTCGAGATGTGGAACAACTGCAACAATCATTTTCAGAAGCTGAATATTTGGAAGCTGTTGAGTGCAACAGATCCCTCCAGAGGAAAGTGGATGTGCTTATTCAGCGATTGTTTGCCTTATCAGAGGCAAACAGTGAGGAGGTAATACATCAACTTCAAACAGAAATTAATAGCACCAGAGAGGAAGTAGAGAAGGCTCATCGATGGAGGAAAGATGCATGTGTTGTCCTTACAGAACGATTGGAAGAGCTTGCCGGATTCTTGGATTCGTTGCTTAAGCATAAGGATATTCTTGGTGCTCTTGCTGCGGATAGAAGTCGTGAAATGCGAAAGGCTATCGATAGAAGCCTAGATATTAGTAGAAGCCTTAACATGTCCTTATCAATTACTGGCATGTCTATGACTGAGCAAAGTTTTGCGCAACTGAGCAACATATCAGGACTCCTTGACTTAAGTATGGACAACAAGGAAAATAAACCATTTGCTGCCTATAAGAAGACAATTAAGGAACAAACAGAACTTATTGAAAATCTACAGACAGAAATAAAGGCGCTGAAGAAGGAATCAGTTCGGAAAAGAGCTTCAGAGGTCCTTAAAAAAGAACGCCGCAGTCTTCCTCCCAGCTTGGAAAACCAGTCGGAGTCAGAAACGTGGTCAGAGCCAGATAGAAGTGTTTCTTTGGCAAGAATGGGTTTAGAAAAATCGCCCGGCGGCTTCAACAGTAAGAAAAATGTTGAAGAGCAGAAACCATCTACAAGCTCCGAGAGTGAGCTTGGTCGAAAGACAAAATCTAAAACACAAGAAAAAATCAACCAGTTAGAAAATATTATTGCCATTCGAGATGATAGGCTGCTGGAAGTTCAGTGTGAACTGGTAGAGGCCGATAATCGTTTGAAACAAGAGAATCTCCGCGTATTGGAGATCAGTCACGAACTGGAAGAATACAAGAAAGCCAATGAAATGCTGAAAGCGGAAATAGCCAACTACAAGTGTGAGGCTCAGCACCATGATGAACAGCGAGACAACCTCAAATGCATTATAAATGAGAAGGTAGCCATTATTGAACGAATTCAAGATGAACGTGACAAACTCAGCATAGATGCTCGTGTCGCTGAAATGAAAATCGACACTCTCAAGAAAGATATGGAAGAACTAAAAGAAAAGCATGAGAAGAATCTTGAAAAGGCAGCAGAAGATGAGAGGCTTAGAATGGAGCAATTACAAAAGGATATGCTTGCACGTGCGGAGCAGAAGCTCAAGGAACAAGAGGATAAACATCGAGAATACTTGGCACGAGACTGGGTATCCCGTGTAATTTATGACGAAATTAAATATGACTTGGAATCGACGCAGAAGAAATTTAACGAGGCTCAAGGCACAATCGAATATCTGCAAGAAAATGAATCGGAGCTAACAAAGAAACTGATAGAGAACGAGAAGGCAATGAGAAATCTCAAGAAGAGTTTAGACGAGGCAACGTTGCAGGCCTCTAAAATTGTTATTGAACGATCGAAAGTTTTACACGATAAAGCGCAGTTGGAAAGTAGAATTGAAGACTTAATGCAGAAATTGGAGATTGCTGAACAAGAGAAAACAGAACTTAGTGAGCGAATTAAAAAGCTAGAAAAATCGAATGCTCTTCTCACGAACAATTTACTGAATAATTCTGCGGGTCAGTATAAGCAGGCAAAGAAGCAGCCTTCCAATGGAAGCGATGCATCTCAGTCAGGTTACACGTCTGAAGATGTTCCTTTGCCATCTAATCAAGGCGGGGCTCAACGACTGGAAAATTCTTCGCCCGACTTAGGAATAGAGAGTGATGCTGGGCGCGCATCTAGCGTGGAATTAGCTGGAGCGCAAAACCGACTCCTTAAGTCCATTGAGAATTTCGGTTCGGCACAGAACCTTTTAGAAGAAGGTGAGTTCTGAACACAGTTTGGGGTTCTTATATTTATTAAATCGTACTAACATTGAAATTTATCATTTCAGAAACGTGGAAACTTCAAGATAAAATTGGTGACGGGAACGAGGATAATGGTGAAAATAATAACTGTCCCAATGCACACGATTGTACCAAAGCCGAGAAAGAAATTTTCGAATTACGACGAAAATTGGCACGCACAAAGAGAGCCCTAGAAGATACCGTTAAGAAACTGCGCACATCTAACCAAAGAAAAGAACAAATCGAACGTGATATTCGACAACAGATTCTAAAAACCCATAGCGTCTTGAAAAACGTTCGTACTAACATGGAAAGTGAGTTGGATCAACATAAACAAGATTGAATGGAAGGGGCGGGGGCGTATTGGGGATCTATCTAACATCTTCACTTTTCCAGATTTGTTTTAATCGAGTCGATAAAGAAAACTAAAAGAGCATAATATCAACGATGAACACTTATAAATGAAACTCTCCAATTTCTAACTCTAACGCGGTAACAATTTTACTCAACTAGTGCCGCTGGCCGTCTTTTGGGATCGAGCCCAATTCGACTGTAACTTTTTGGAAAATTTTCAATGAATGTCTTTTTAGCTTTAATTTTACTTTAAAAAAAAATCGTGTGAGTGCTTTTAAATGCTGTCATTGTATTGTATTATATGCGAAGGGGGGAGGAGTCGTGTGTGAACAATTTTCTACGCAGCCATAAACATTTATGTGCCATTCATATTGAATGAGATTTATTTTTCGTTTCCTTTCGTTTCTACGCAGATGGATGATGTTTGGGTGTACTTGTTTTACAATGGAATAATAGTCTTAATTTTAAGGGAGGAAAATTTCAGAGAAATGCATTTTTAAGAGAAGTGTAAATCTGTTTTGTACGTAAAGGACGTCAAGTGGCATTGCACGGAACAAAGGGTTTCATATCAAAGGGTTAACAAATACGACGGAAAAGTTATTGTACCATTTATTAATCCGCTAGCATTGTGGAATTAAAATGTACCTACGAATTTTATTAATACTTTGAAATTGCTTTCGTTCGCATTTTTATAGTTTCTTATAGACTTTGCTCAATTCTAATTGCCCTTATATCCGTCACTGTGTAATTATTGTTAATTAACTGTAGTATTTTTGTGTTAAACTTTTATATATTAAAGACTAAAATATTTTAATGAATATGTTTCACTTTGGACCCTTCCTAGCAATTTATTAGTAGTGAAAATTGGCCCAGGGGTCCTTAACTCTTAGTTTACAAAAACTGGAACCGGAAAACATATCTCTGTAGGTGACCACAAGGAAAGTTCTAAGTATAGAGCGAGGACACTCAGATAATTGGCCTCTTTGACCTCATCTCAAAAGGATGGGGATCCTGAAGGATGATACGTGTAGACTGTGCTGTTTGGAGGATATTGAGACGGCGGAGGACACTGTATGTCTAGGCGCACCTCTATGAGGGTGGCTGTCACAGACATGGAACAGTTAACCTACAAACAAATGCTCGAAATAACAAGGGATATTGAGGTTAGGGTTTTGCCTAGGGGTTTCCTGATGCGGTCCAACTAAGGCGGCTCTTGACAGAGGGACGAAAAAGGCCTCGAAACGGGTCTACTTCGACTTGCCTCGAATGTTTCTACTAATAATAATAATGTTATTTGAACACAGAGAACAGAAGGAAGCCGAATCTTCTATAAAATGACTACTCGAATAGTTCACTCTTAAATGCCAATCTGTTCATGTTAAATGTCTATAGGACTTTCGAACAGTGAAAAAATCATTCTTTTGCAGGGTATAGGAACTAATAATCGCAGACTTAATCAATCCATGGAGGATGCAGTGTTACTGCAATGGTAATAAAAATTCAGGATAAATTATGTCCGCCGTGCAAAGCCATTGTGCATGAATTCGGCATTTTCGTTTGTCGAGGGAGGGTATTAAGGGTAAGGGGGTGAGAAAATCCTCTTGACTATTTACAAAAATCACCATAATAAAGCGAAATAGATTTATTTACCTGTAGACAGACTGAGGACTGTTCTTGAGTTTTTGAATGTCAATAAGGTCCGTAACAAGCTTTGTTGACTACATCAGAACATACAAAACCATTCCCTTTCCTTAAATGCATTCCATGGACAGAGAGCGTCATTTGGTTTGGGCACCTGAATGTGATAATAGTACAAAATTGTGCTTAGAAACTTTTAAAAACAATATACTCTAGTTTTTCTAAAAATTTTAATATATTCCTGCTATTTAGCAATAAATTTACATAATAAATCATAAGGTCTTCAATATTTTCTGCGAATAATAAACCTCTGCTAGTTCTATGTCTAGAAAAAAGCAGAACTTTGACACAACATCAGTCACAAACCTTTTAAAGTAGTGATCATAGCAGTTAAGAGTAATTAATTAAGAAAATTCAATTAGTTTACGATTATTCTTAGTTAGTTTGCTGAAAATAATTTATTTAAAATCTGCGCAATTTCAACGGTTACTTAGGAGATTTTTTCACTTCTTTCCTTCCTTTTTACAAAAAGAAAAAAATTTAGAAATTTTCTTTCTCTCTTTTCGGTTTATTTTTATAACTTTTTGCTCGATATCGTTTTTGTACTACTTAAAATTCATTGCAAAAAGAGAATTAATTCATCGAACACTGTTGAACTGATTTATTCCTAAAACGTGCTTCTCCTCGTGATACTTTCGAAGGATATGCGAGATAACCGACGATGTGTCACTATCACCTAGCCACATACTAAGAGCATTTTGGTTGTCCAACATGGAAAGATAAGCTGCAAAAAGGAATTTTCTATGTACCACGCATCGCTTTTAAGGATTATAAGTGTTGTTGGATGTAAATAAAACTAGAAGGGGTTAAGGGACGTTAACCACTTACCTATAAAAATCTTTGGATTACTAAGGCTCATTTGAACCTGAGGAGATTCGATCATCGCTTTAAGAATTGGAGAGTCTTGCGCAAGTCCATCTCGTAATTCCATTAGGCTGCTGTTTCGATTACCACAAAGCCACTCGCACGCAGCGGCTTGATTGTTTCGTGTCTTCTTTAAGGCAGATAAAACATCCTTTTCTTCGAAACCCATATCTACCAGAGTACGAACAGTCTCCTGTTGTGGGGGTATTTCTCTATGACTATAAATCCGGACTATTTCTAGTAAAGCTTCAATATTCTCTACGACATTCTGTAAAAGGTTCAGGAGGTATCAGAAGAAATGTAAACTTATATATGGATGGGTAGAATGTACTTACATTAGGTTGTATTTGTTTCGATGAAGAGGAAGACAGCTGAGGGCTCTCGTCGTCTACGTTAACATCATCCTGGTGCTCTATTAACCACTCTAGAGCTGCAGAATATACACCGCTGGAAAGGAAATTTATTGCACTGACACTGTTTTATTCTGAGAGCGCAACCTACTTTTGAATTTTAAGTGCGTGTTTGGCTTTTTCTTCACTAAATCCCATATCGACAAGGCACTGAAGGGTGTCACTTTGATGCTTTCGTTTATTTACAAGCTTTTGTTTAAGCATTGCAATTAACCGAGATGCATAAGGTCCAGCTCCAATGACATAGGCGGATGCCTGTGCCAGGGAAATTATCACTTTTCTCACATCAAACTGTAGCTGAAATGCAGAGACTCATCAGTTTTAATCGGTCTTCAAACAAATTCGAGAAAACTCACATCTGATTGCAGGACAAGCTCGTTGATATCGACTCGCTGATTTTGAGTTTCACTCACAGGTACATCTCTCGTGGCTGATGAGATATCCTCACCAGTTGGAGCTTGAATATTACGCAAATTCGGAACAATTGTGCGTCTTACAACTAAAATAAAAGTTTCATTATCATTAACGCCGGCTTGTGCAAGAGTAACCGATTCAACGAATCGAATATGCGAATCTGGTCGAATAAGGCGATATTTTGGATATATTTGTCGCACATCGGGTGAAAATAAGGGTAAGGCTCCAGAGTCTTCAGAGAATTTTGCTAAGGCTTCATGTTTAAGGTCAAGAATTTTTGCATTTAATCCTATTTCTATAACGATTGATTTTCCTGTTGGACTTAGAACACGAATGTTGACTTTGGTATCATTTGTGGGGTCACCTTCGTTCTCTGTTTTTCTGTAAAGTAGTAAAAGGCAAATATTAAGGCGACATTTAATAGAAAAATGTTTAAATTTTTGTACTAAAATAGTAAAGAAATTAGTGAATTGTACACAATATCACACATTTCATTTTCGCAATTCCATGGCTACAAAAATTTATTTTTTGAGACATTTATTTTAACGATTGTAAGTTGCTACGAAAAAAGCAGCCGGTAATTTTGGAGCTTAGTATACTGTACTAAAATACCCTATATTTTCCTGTGAGATATATTTACTTCCACCACAATGTGAGAAAAGTGGGATATAAGGGGATTAATTGTAGGGAAAAAAATACATTGGTCATTTTTTAAGTTTAAAATTTTATAACTTATAATTGAGAACTCAATGAAATCTCTAACCTCCCCCCTCCCTCAATGGCCGCCATTTTGTATTTTTCCACGGGGGGGTCGGGATATCCGAGGTTCATCTTACAGTAGAGGTGTTAAAAAGCATGGCTAATAGTATCAGTTTTTTTCCTCGTTCCAGGATTTCTCGAACTCATTATTACCAGGTCACTACCTCCCACAAGACAGGACGCCATTTCAAGTATCCTGGGGCGGCTATTTCGGAATTTTGAAATTTTTTTCAGATGTTTTTAAATATAAGCTTTAGTAAAAATGTACGTAGATTTTCAAAAAAAATCTCTGCAGTAGTTTCCTTGCAATAGCCCTTTAATATCAAAGGTAACTATGATAAAATTTTGGAAATCGCAAATATATTCCCTAAGATTTTCTAAGAAAAAGGCTTTTAGAAGCTTTAGAATGATAGTCATTTTTATTTAAGCTTATATGCACGCTCCACAACAACTTAAATATTCACAACAATTCAAAGTACTCCTCGAGAAGCTTTCACTTAAACACGGCTTTAGAAGCTCCGCTTCGGTTTTTGGCTTAGCGGCTCCACTATCCGCCAGAAATCTGCTCTTCTAGATATCACTGACTCTAGTGATCGCGTGGAGATCCAAATCCTTGCATCAGATAAAGAAGACTCAAATGTCGATATGAGTTCCTGAAGAAATACTAAGAACCTTTTCTTCTCTTTTCGTTTTCCTCTCGTACCAATCATTTCTCTGTTCTATTTACATATTTCTGTCTTTTTATTTTTTTCTGGTTTCTTTTGGACATTATACATTGGTTTCTTAAATCTAAGTTTATAATATACGCCAAGGTAAAAGGAGAAGAGTGATCCCAACCAAAGGTTACTCATCCAGGCAATATCAATCTAAAAGTCGGTCCTGGACGAATGAGAAGTTTTGTATACATTTATGTAACTTCTCGACTACACCTACATATGTAGTTTATATGCTTGTTCTTTAGATACTAATGAGGAGTATAGCTGACCTCCCGCGCATGGTTACACATCAATGCCAGCCTCGTTAATAGACTTTACGAGAACTCTACGATCCTCGGGGCCCTTTCGTTCATCAAGTTGAACATGTCGGTAAGTCTGTTGAAAATATCGTAATATCGACCCATTGCTTCTGGCTTTCAATCAGTAACGATTTCAACAAGATGCACCTGTATTTAACATTCACCTCTTGTAATCTGCGTTGAATCGTATACAAGGACATGTCAATAGTTCTGCTCGTGTGTCGTTTTCGGTACTTTCGGATGACTCACTAAGCAAACAGCTTCATAATGTTTTTTATAAATTGCACACATTGTATTTCATCTCTTACAGTCTTAGCACTATCTGAGTTGAACTCAGACTGACCAAATTCGTATAACGTGAGAAAGAGGCAGATAACTAAAATTTTCCCAGCATTCTCGAAGAGCGGCGCATTAAAAAAACAAAGGAAAAGATACGCTCTTGTGGAAACGACTTTAGCTCGGCCTTGTTAGAGCTCCAACGAAAGCTTTTTTTCGCCCGAAAACCGCTGACACGGCGCGTTTCTCCCGGGAAACTATGAAATGTTCTAGCAAATTTGTATGGTTGCATGGCAGCATACACCGGATTTATGCTACTGTTTGCACATTTCTGTTTGTTTACTGAAAACAAGTCGGAAAGCGCAACAACGTACGCCAGAGCTTCAGACGGACTACGAAACCTTTAGAGTTTTACATTTACAGACACATAGTTCCAATCTCGCGTGAAGGAAGTCTCTGGCAAAAGCTAATCTTCTCAAATTGAGGTAAAGTACTTGCCTTCAAAAAAATCTTAATTAGTGAGGTATTTGGGACTAGGGGTGAAAGTACTCTACTATACATTTTAGAATGGAGAAGCAAATCTTATAAAAATCAAAGAAAATTACACTTGGAAATATGTTTCTTTGTAAGATGCAGATAAAGTAAAAATTGTTAACATTCTCCTAGTCCAGTTGATATTCACCAGGTTCCCTCCTATAGAGCTGTAGAAATAACATAGCAAGAGAAGAAAAACTTACTGAATAACAAATAATAGGAAAAACTGGAACAAACCGACTGTTGCACCAAGTGCAAGATACAGAAATTTCGATCAGCTTTTCATAATTCTTTGGCCCAAATATATAGCTGACAAACGAAATTATTTACAGCCATGAATACGAGAAATTTCCGTTAACGAAATATACAAACCGCTTCCGAAACAATTGAGCCAACTTATCCATATCTAGTCATATTTTTCGTGGTGGAATTGAAATGAAATTTGCTAAAAATTTGCCTTCCACATTAAAATGAAACTTACAATTTTGACGTCAAATTTTGTTTTTCATTTCCCCGATGACTTAAATTTACATGCTGAGGGCTGGAAGATGCGCTAGTACTTCCGCAATCATTCCTGTTGCCACTGCCGTCATTCCGTTTCCTCGATGCAATCCACCTAGCACGGCGTTCAGCAAATTTCTCACGCACCCACGGTATCATTTCAGCGAAAAAGACTTGCGGTTTTATGTAGTTATTGTGCCCGCCCGTATATTTTCCCCATGTCTCATTTATGATTTATATTTATTTCGATTTTTCTGCGCCATATCGGAATTCCTCTATGTTTATTTATGTTTATCACTTTTCTTATACTTTTTTTGTTAGATTGACATTTATTGGCCCCTGTTATGTGGGTGGTAGTAGTACCAGAGGTAAGGACTTCTTGAAAGTACATATGGAACTTGTTGGGGCTCTTGGTCGTAACAAAGATTTGAAAATGGGGTTAAACACTTTCTAATAAAGTGGAAGATTTTAACTTTTAACTCTTTATTTATTATTATTTCAATAAAGCTGAATAAATTTTTGCCAGGTAGTAGCGTCTGTGTTCCAAACTAAGATCTACCTTACACGTGCTGGCAGTGCTTCTCGTTCAGTCCACACAAACAACCTGTACATGTGGCCGTACCAATTTCCCGAAAATTTCCATCAACGTCCATCTTGGTAGCGGTACGTCAAGCGCTCTCGTGTGTTTCTCGTTTCATTTTTATGATTTTATCAGCAATCACTTTAGTTTAAAGTGCGTTGTTGCAACGGGTAATTAAAATAAAGTTTATGTAATATATATTTGCCCAGTGTTGATAGCGAGTTAGCAGGAAAACGGAGTAATTGCAAGGGAAACCTGTGACAAGATTCGTGGTAAAGAAGGTGTGTGTGTGTGATTGGCTGATTTTGCAGAAAAAACTTGTGAAATTTGGTTTGTTTTGGACGTGTGCGTGGTGTTTTCGTAGGGTTTGTTATGTTTTTATTTGGTGTTTTGGATGTGTGAACGTTTCTGATACGCATTTTACGTGAGTTGCGTATGAATGGCTCTTCTCTAGAAGGACAAACACTTGCACGTTTCGTGGAGATCAATGGGGCTCATTTTCTGGCGTCTCCTTTGACATTCATTTTCTGAAGAAAGGCTGGAGCTTTCTGTTTCAATGTCCATTGTTACATGGTATTTTGCTGTGAACGTCTGAAAGAAAGTATAACACCGAGGCGAGGCGAGGCTTTGTTTATGGCAATTTCGTCAATTCCAGAGGGAATTTATCAAAGAAGGCAATCTGTTGAGGAAGAAGTGCATACCAGGTTGCTTTCCGCAACATTCCAATAAAGTCCACTGGGGAACGGATTGTGCTGCTTTAAACCTAGTTGTGTTGTCAGAAATACCAAAAAAACATTACTTTTGTAGGGACAAAAATAAATCCAGTAAAATTGCTCCATAGTTGGCTCAAATCAATGAACACGTATGCCACATTCGCAATAAGCGTACAGGTCTTAATCGCGGGGACAACAGGTTGTAGTACCTTTATTAGACGATGAATCATATTCCGGATTAGCTAAGCACAAAGACTCCTAGAGGCCTTTACTTATAAACGCAATTTTTTTCAGCCGACGATTCTGAATAGGGAAGCATGTGGAATGCTGACGCAAAACTACAAGCGACGCAACAAAATGGCACAAAATCGAATATATCAGCAACATCGGGTTCAACATCTGCCACGATTAAAGTGTCACCAACAACAAAAACTCTCGGAATGACTTCAGCTATAAGCACAGCTGAGCCAAAGCCAGAGGACATACAGAAGACGAAAGAGCTGGAAAAGGCGTTAGAACCCTACAATGTTTTCGAAACCGAAGCAGAATTAAACCATCGAATGGAAATCTTGGCCAAGCTAAACACATTAGTTAAGCAATGGGTGCGCGATGTATCGATAGCCAAGAATATGCCGCAGCAGATGGCCGAGAAACTTGGTGGGAAAATTTACACATTTGGCTCGTATCGTTTAGGGGTTCATCATAAAGGGGCTGATATCGACGCTCTGTGTGTAGCACCTCGGAATATTGATAGAAGCGATTACTTCACGTCATTCTTTGACTTGTTGAAGAAGCAACCAGAGGTGACCGAATGTAGGTCGGTGGAAGAAGCTTTCGTTCCCGTTATTAAGATGAACTTTGACGGTGTCGAAATAGATTTACTTTTCGCTAAATTGACACTAAAAGAAATTCCCGACAATTTCGATTTAAGAGATGACAACTTATTGAGAAATTTAGATCCCAGGTCAGTGAGGAGTTTGAACGGATGTCGAGTTACTGACGAGATTCTCAGCTTAGTACCTAATATTGACAATTTTCGATTAGCACTGCGTGCAATTAAACTCTGGGCAAAAAGTAGGTGTAAAATATATCCAAATCTGATAAAGGGATTGTAAGAATGTTATCTTTTTCAGAGCACGGCATTTATTCCAATTCTTTAGGGTATTTCGGAGGAGTTACGTGGGCGATGCTAGTCGCACGCACTTGTCAGCTTTATCCAAATGCAGTCGCAGCAACTTTAGTTCATAAGTTTTTCTTAGTGTTTTCTAGATGGAAATGGCCTCATCCTGTTTTACTGAAACATCCAGAGAACATAAATCTTGGATTTCCGGTAAGTGTTAGTAGCGATAAAATTTTAAGATTTATTGCAATCACTTAGCTTTGATTTCACTGGTGTAATTTGGAAAGAAAGTAAACGAAGCAAATAAATTGCGACTTTTTTTAAGTTTTGCTACTGTTTGCTAACATAATTGAATTGCAATAGTTTCAAGATCATCGTTCTGTAACTGAAAGGGAATATCATTGCTTAATAAAAGCTTGATCGTTTCGACTAAAGCTCTTTACTAATTTCTGTAAATTAGTTACAGTGGAAACACAACCTTTTCCTGATTGTTACTATCATCGAGATTATAATTAGAGCGCTTAATTTTAATATTATCTTTGAAAAGATATTTTAAGTATGTAAGCGAAATTGTTGCACTCTGTACGTATTTGGAAATTCGTTAATCGCATTGAGTAAAAACGTTCAAAAGCAGTGCCTGCAGTCAGTACGCAGTTAGATTGTTAGATTATACAGCTTCAGCAAAAACTGCTTTGCACTGATTTTCACGCTTTGAATGACCGCTTGACTGCGGTACGTTTACAACATTTTAAGCAGTTTTTTATTATATAAATTCATAGAAACTCTTGGATCAATCTAAAATTTTAATATTGAAGGTCTTAAATTACATTACTTTCCATTAAACAACTACGTTTACAGTAGCAGTTTATGGAGTTAGAAACGCCAATTTTTCTATCTCTTAGCCATTTATTACTAAATTTATTTAACATATGGAAAATTCGGCTATATATAGACATAATGATTGTAATAAAAAAAGTAATGAGGAAATGATATTAATATTTACTTACCTCCCTTTATTTATTTTTTTATTACTTCCCCTACACGATCGAATGTGTTCGAAATACATATTTCTATCATGTGTTTTAACTCTTCATCGGTTTTTCAAATAATTCTCATATTGCCTTGAGGTCTGGAGAATTATCATGCCAAGGTAGTAATTCAACCTCTTTTCCTTTTTAATAAACCTAACACCGACTTAGCTGTATGGTAAGGTCTCCCATCTTGCATAAACGTATATAAAAATGGAAGATATCTTAAATTATTCATAGAGCGAAGAAGCAAGAAAGCCCTGTCGCATGTTTCCTTCAAAAAAATAAATTGGTCAAAAAAGTAATACTAACTTTTCCCAGTCATTAACCATAACGTGGTCACACTGTGGTCGCACCTTTTTGCTCTCTTTCTGTTAATTAGTAGATTTTTCCAGACGTATGTATTTCAAAGTTGGCGTTGGAGAGTCATTGTCGATGTCCATCAGAATTTAAAAATACGCTTTCAAAAAATTCTCAAATATTAACTCGACTACTCAAACCACGTATATAAGCCACTTACGTCTGTCATTTCGATTCGATCCAACCAGCAACGCGTAGTCGAGTCGAGTTAACCCAGTTTCAACTCAACCTGCGTTTACATGAAGTTTAATTCTGGTAAAACTTGGGTTTAACTCTGCATGCGAAATGGTTAGAGAACTAAGTGAGCAAGATGAATATTGCTGAGCGATGCATCGTTGGACAGAAAGTTAAGAAAAAGAGTTTACTACCATTCTTAGTAACTGACTATCCTTATTATTGTCGCTTGCTTGATGACCAATTTGTTTTCTATAATAAATCCATTGAACTTATCTTAATCTTTCCATCTTGAAGAGAGGCGTGACGAGTTTGATTCATATGTGAAGAATGCAGCAGGGCTTAGGTGAAGTCCGATTTCAACGAATGTTATGATCATTATGATTTTGTAATGAAGATTGAGTTCTTTATTATTCACAATAAGTTAAATAAAAATATTAAAACCACCCTTTTTACAAATAATTTTAACCTTGCTTTCTCCTGGGTTAAGTTATTTAAAAAAGCCGCGGCTATATCTAAGGTAGAACTCTTGATCGCTCACATTTTGTAGATCGCTAATTATGTATGTTATGTGGAGAAAATTTCGCCCGTTTCTTAACATTGAAGTGTTCTAATTGAACTTACAGCTTGTATTTTGTTGCGGATCACTAACCATTTATGATTAACATCTCAGCATCTGTAATGAGTGTTTCATTTGATGGGACTTGATTTGGCCTGAATCGTTATTGTCCGCTGGTTAAATTCGCCATCTTTTTGTTAGGAGGAGAGTATGCTTTCCATTACGCCAAGCTCACGTAGAGGTTCATATCTAACATTTCTTGTAAAATAAAAACTATTCCTAAAGACTTTCCAGATCTCTTTTTAGGAAAAAAATGTATTACTTTCATAAAAATGCAAAAAGACATTGTTGTTAAAGTTTAATAGAAAAAGTAAAAAAGATTGGAATAAGTTTTTTAATAAGCTAAATTTGATTCTGATAGACTAGTATTTTTCTGTAGGTTTGGGATCCAAGAGTAAATGCAGCAGACAGATATCACCTGATGCCCATAATAACACCAGCCTATCCACAACAAAATTCCACCTTTAATGTTTCAGAATCAACAAAGAAAGTTATATTGAGTGAATTTAACCGCGGTATGACAACTACAGAAGAAATAATGTTGGGGAAGGCATCATGGGATCGATTATTTGAGGCTCCCAGTTTTTTCTACAGGTAGAGACCAGTTTTCTTTAAATCTATGCGGAATTGATAACAATATAACTTATTCCATAGATATAGGCATTTTATAGTTCTTTTAGTAAGCTCCCAAACCTCCGAAGATCATCTAGAATGGTGTGGTTTAGTAGAATCGAAAATTCGATTACTTATTGGCAACTTAGAGCGTAATCAGCACATATCTCTGGCACATGTGAATCCAAAATGTTTCGATTTTTATCGATCGAAAGGTGGTGGCGGAGATGAAGCCTCACAAATAAACGGGGCTGCTTCTGCTCTTTCCTCATCATTTTGCTCCATGTGGTTCATAGGTTTAGAATTCGAACGAACAGAGAATTTGAATGTTGACCTTACAGAAAATATACAGAATTTTACAGCACATGTCCACTCACATGCGGTATGACACTATTGTTTGTTTCTGAATTAAAACACTATTTAGTGGAATTGTTCGTTTTAGGTGAATATTAAAATGTTGAAAGAGGGCATGTTAATTGAGGCAAGACATGTCAAGCGAAAACAATTGAATCAGTATCTTGATCCAGAACTTTTAAAGAGGGAGCGACGGAGTATGGAGAGTTACAACAACTTCAATAATTCAATATTAGCAAATAAAAAACGACTGTCCACAGAATTAGCGCAGCAACAGCAGAAGAGAAATCGTTTGAGTGAATCCGTGAGTTTTACTTTTCCAGTAATTTTCTTTCGCCCTAAACTTAAATTCAGGATTTTATATTTAAGTAAAATTATAAAACTTTTTATAATCACAAATAACAGATATTTTGAACAAACTTTTTGGTTCCTCTTCTTCGGCTTTTCTATTCACAGCAGAATGAGGAAAATTCAAACGCCTCTTCGGTGAACAGTGAGAATACTTCTACAAATGTCGTAATGAAAGGTTCATCATCGTCTGGTACAACAACACCACAGCAGGGAAATGCATTTGCATCGGTGACAATATCATCGTCAACTGCAACAACAAAAATATCAGAGAGTCCATCCACTCCATCGGTGAATACAACACTATCAGTGAATTGTATGCAAAATGGTCCTGAATCGCAAACACCAGAAAAATCGTCCAAAACCACATCCGGTTCGACGACGACGACAACGACGACGGCAACAACAACAACAGAAGTTGCATGTTCGTGACTACCAAGTACCTGTACAGCTGACAAAAGTAGCAAAGGGGCGATTTTAACGACGGTTACTTGTAAGTTTTAAAACAAAATTTTCTTTACTTTAGGTTTGTCTTCATTATTATTATTTTTTTGATGAAAGACAAAAATAATACCGCAATAAAAGAAATCTCTTTAATAACATTGAATTTAGTTTATTCCGAATTGTCTTGAGTGTTTAATAAAGCATTCATCTAATTTGCGTAGAATTTGTTTTTCCAATAATCTGAGAAATTTGTTTCCTATTAGAGAAAGTATCCTGAACAGGGTTGGCAGTTCAGGATTAATCGGTTTTTGTTCCGACTTAGTAATTTTCTTCTGGGTTTAGCAGTTCTATAATTTTTGTTAAGAATATATTTTGTTTACGTGATATCTTGACGGAATAAAACTCAGGGGGCCCATTGAATGAAGAGTTATTTGGAAAGGTTCTGAAAAGGTCCATCGCATGAATTGTCCTGTCGGCAGGAAAACAGATTCTCTTTGTTCGCTTAGTTAATGTTGAGTGTTGTCTCATATTTTCACAATTCACGCAAACTGTTCACTTTCGTTTACGGAGAAGAGCTTGACTGCGTTATTTGATTTAATAAGGAAAAATCGCGCGCCTTGGAGTCATTTTTATTATTATCGTCGTCGGTTTCATTTCTCCTTTTGTCACCATTTCACAGAATGCTCATAACTTAAATGTGCACGCTGACTCTTAGACCTCACTGATGAATCTGTACTCACTTAATTTATGCTTAGGATTTTTGGGTGAGCTGCTTCAAATAGCAGCTGGTGCTTCACTTTCCGTATCAAATGGGTCCTCGAAGTCCCTGGAACCCTTGCGCAATATCCCTTTGATTTTCATTGAAACAGAGATTTACAGCATCCAGATCGGTCATTTTACAATTTTACACTTCTGATAGATCCTTCATAAATGCTGCGAGTGGTGAATTTACGAAAATATGCCGATATTTTCGCTTTTAAATTGCAAACCTTTTGATGTTTTATATCAGTGTCATTATATCATTTTTGAAATGGTATTTTAATTTCACAAAAGATGAAGTCAACTTATTATGTGAGTTATTAAAACGACTTTATTTAATTTCTTTTCAGTGTAAATGTAATTTTGAGATGCATTCGAAGCAGCCAGAACACATAACAAGATCGATAGCTCTACAGATTGGTATCGCTTGTTACATAATATTTTAGAAATAAAAATAAAAAAAAACAAGTAAATATATAAAAACTATTTAAAGATGAAAGAAGAGAAAACTGAAGGACAAAAAAAACATTTTGTGGACTGTACAACGGTCAAACGTTGGAATTTCCAATCCATTACTCAGAAAATAAACGTAACTTGAACATCAAGGTAATTTTTTATTGAACTTTAACTGATTTGCTTTATTTGGAATTGACTTCAGTTTTACTGACGCGGCGAATATAATTTTTGGGAACATTTTAAATTGGATCGCTCTTCTAAACGAATAATTTAGTTAAAAAAGTCATTCATGTAAAATTCGGAGGCAATTTATTTTAGTTTATTAGTCGCATAATTTTAAGAAACTTATGTAACTTGATAGTAATCTTTTTAGATATAAGAACTACATTTAACTGTACGTGGGTGGCCATGCCAAAAGACAGAAGGAGGATTTCATATATTTCGGGGATATATTTTCGTATGGCCAAAGCTATACTGTGTCACTGTATTTTACGGTAACATTCATCTATCGATTTTAGGATTAGAAGTTGAATGCCGCGAGTATTTAACTTATACTTGAATCGTATTCACAGGGATCTTTTTGTACATAGACTTTCGTTTTTAAGTAGCTACAGTTGAAAATAATTTTGCTGTGTATTATTAATTCAAAGTACAATTATCTAAAGAATATATTTCGTTCAATTGTCTACGTCTACGGGTTTCATGCTTATCGTCATTATTTAATCAGCAAAAATTTCAAAACGAATTGGGTGATTTGCAATGAAATATTTTCAAACATGTGGCTATATATGTCATTCGCACTGAATGTAATTTATAAGCGTTAAAACTAGCATTGCACCGAATTTAATAATGCTTACTTTTTATTAACAATTCAACAATAATAGTACGAAAAATGGAATCGTTAAATATGCAGCAAAATGTCCAACTCACATAACCTGAAGATCCCTTTAGATAACATTCTGATTTAAGAATATCTGCAATTTGTGTGAAAACATTAAACCATTTAATGTTTAAATAATAATTGTGTATATATTGTACGAATATATGTTTTCTATCGGTGTGAATGAGAGTGTACGCAATAACATTGGATGGGGGATGTTAAATTTGAAAAGTTCTAACAAATTCTTCGGAAGTGAATATGTTTAACTCAACGAGAATTTATTTATTATTCTAGTACTTATCCCCCGTATGATTTAGGTTTATCGAAATGACTCATTAAAAATAAGAAAAATAAGAAAAACAATATTACATATATTACTGCCAGATAATGTATTAAAAATGATTTCATAGGGAAATGGGGACATTGATTTTTTGCTTTTGGTCTGTAAATCAAAAAAAGGAAGAAAGGAGAAAAAATAAAAAACTAAAAATTCGTCCTCCATTTCCTAGACGATTAGAAATTGGTACGTATCTGATGCTCTAATTTATTTATGCGTACATTTTTTTGGCGACAATGGCAAAATATCTATTCATTCAAAAGTTTTCAATTTTCTAATTTACAAAATTCTACGAAAATTTTTGAGAAACACGTGTGATGTTCAGTAAAAGACACTGGTGTTGTAAATGTATGCAAAATGTGCAATTTCCACTTTTCACGTGCACACATTGATGAATTTTATGGAATAATCCTAAATCTTTGTTTTTGTTCTTTAGTTTAAAAATGGAATAATGAGTTTGTGGCCTTCTTTGAAACAAATTTGAAAAGATTTCAATTTAAATCATAATCCGAACTGATACACAACCTTTTAAAATGAATCAATTAAACATACTTATGTTTTCTTATTTTTATTATTAAAAAACATTAAACGTTGTTTATGACAAGGCCTCTTGTGCTGCGTACATATCAAGCCAAAGATCGCCAACTAAGGGGTTTCGTTGGCCATCGTTAGGCCGGTGTGGACGGTTTAGAAAACGTCATTGGCGTTTTTTTAATAAACCGTAGAGTGTCGGTACCACCACAGGACAGATAGCGAACGGCTAACGAACGAATATTGCATTTTTCATTTTTCGCATGCTGTTAAATGGTGTGCATTGTTAGTTGTATGGACGTATTTATTTTGTCTGCTGTTTCGTTTATGTATGTAAATATCGCACTCAAAATAATAACTTTGTCTTCCATTTTTGTACTGTAATTTACACACAAAAGAAACCGGATTCAAATGTAACGAAGGCACGTGGGCATATCACTGAATCTCAATGACTACTCAATCTCAATTCCCTCTCGTTGGCGTAGATTGGCTTGGTGTGTACACAGCATTATATGATGCGAAATTAGGGACTTGCCTCGTGACGGGCTAATTTTAAACAAGTCAGCAGCTCTTCGTTAGCTTATAAAAATGACCATTGAAAATGTTAGTAACACACAACTCCAATATTTTCCGTAATTTCCGCATACATTCCAGTAGCGTAAAAATACCCTTCTTGTTTTTAGAGGTTTAAATATTTTAAGGTAATCACTATCAATTCTTATCATCCATGCAAATTGCCAGGAAGTTGTGGTTATCAAAAATCAAAAACATTTTATTTAAATAGCGCCAATAGAAAGTAATTATAGCATAGTTTAAGCAACAAAAACTAAAAATGACTACTACGAGGCATTTATTAACACAAAAGAAGTGTATATGTTGCAAATTTTTAAAAATAATTTTTGCGCAGACAGAGCACAATTTACAGATCAAGAGAGTTCCCCTCATTAGAAATATTAATTTCAATTTTCAATGTAAATATCACATACTCTACAAAACACTTCTGAATTGAAATAAATGAAGTACTTGCTCTGTCCAAGACCCACTGAATACGTTTTTTGTAATTCAAAAGCAGATCTGCTGCCCTGCAAGTCCAAAATCAAATCCAACAAATTGAGGGGTATGGATGATTTTAATTTATTTGTGTATCAGAAGTTGAGTCAATTCTTTTGATAACACTTAACACAGGAAGTGCCACTTAATCAGTATTAGCGATTAGATTAGCTATCTTGCCGACCAACATACAAAATATGGAGAGAAAGCAGATTTGTGTTAATTACGAAATTTCAGTTCAGAAATGAATTGCACAAATTGAAAAAAAAGAGGAGCCGCTGCAGATGGGATATAGATCCGCTCTGCTTTGCGTCGGAAATGCGATTCCTACGTGAAGCTTTAATATAATAAAAACACGTTAGTATCTTCTGTACAGTATGTAACCAATGTGTCTCCATTTCCTCACTTTTAATCCTGCACCAAATGAGACATCTAATCGTGAGAAAACCTATTCATGCATGATTTTGTAAACCTGTACACATATGCGTGTTCTGCGCTTTAATTTTCGTGAATCTTGAAACAGGAAACTAACAGCATCAGGCAGTGTAGATGTTTTGCTATGATCAACTTTTTTTTTCTGAATAAAATACCGAGAGGAATGAGAGTGATTCCCTTAAGGTGACTCGTTCCTTTAAAAATCCACGGATAGAATTTCTTTAGTAAAGTTTAAAACTTCTTAGGAAATTTTTACTATTATTTTTTGTTATATCTTGTAAATTGTCTTAAAATTCAAAATTTAGAAAACAGTTTTTTCAGTAAAATATAATTATCGAGAAAATATCATCTAGAGGTGGAAATTCAGAACAATTGATTGCAGCGAGGTTTTAAAATTCGCTGAGATGGCAATGGTTGAAGTAAGTGGGGAACACTACTGAACACATTCACTACCAACTACGAGTATACTCGTGAAACTTTTAAGCTCTCTCTTACGAAATATATTTTTACATATACTTTCCTCACGAAAGCTTTTCTACTAATTATGACAGTGAATGGATCGGAGTGGGCAGCGCCCAAAGCAAGTCTTTTGACCATTTTTCTGTATGGAAGTGGAGCTCTAGTTGACGATTTCACTATTAATACTTTGGCTGCCATGTACACCGTCATCGGTACATACTTAAAAGCTCTCTCAGGACAAATACATTTTAGCCCATAATACTCTCACGAAAGCTTTTTTGCTAAGTGCGGCAGTTAAATTCTTAAATGACTGTTCGATCATTTGATAACGTAATCAGATTTTATGAACTGGGCCGTGGTGTTACTAACAATGAATTCTCATTTGTTTCTGTGCCACTTTGTTGAAAACAGCCGTTTTTTTCTAATTCTTAGTTCTCACTTCAATTGTGACTCACATATTCGTTCCAATAAGAACAGGTTCCTCGGCTTAATTTCTGTTAGTGGCTCTTTCACATTATTTTTGCACTGTAACATAATTTTATTATATATATAATAATTTAATGTAAATAGTCTTGGGGAAGAACAAAAAAAAAACAACAAACAAGTCGAAATTCTATTGATCTTATAATCATTTATAGAAAGGATATTTCTTTGGAACTTGAGTGGTTGATATAAGGCAAACAGATCATAGCGGGTTAGTGTTCCTTTTGTATATGATCCTCTAAATTGCATTATCTATACTTTTCCTTTTGACGGGTGTACGTAAAATTGACTGTTTTTAGGACATAATCTGTCTTATAGGAAAATTGAGCTATACACATTATTTCTTCTGTTCATTTATGTTACATCAATGAAAGTCAGTTGGAAAGAGTTAAATTTGCTTTAAGTCAAGAGAAAGTTAGAAGAAAGTCTTAATCTCTGGGCTAGCTTGATCCCAAATCATCTGTCGATTTAATCACTTGAACTAGGAAAAACTTTTAAACTAAAATGGACAACTATTTTCTTACATTCACTGATCCTTGGAATGACGAGGGTAATAGACACACTCAAAAAAGTTCAATAAAAAATAATAGAATTGATACAATTTAATGAATCCAATTGGTGATTCTTGCAAAAAACAAATATCTACTAAAATAAGAAATGTATACCGAAATTTTATTAGGTCCTTATTTACTGCATTCGAACATTTGTGTAAAAATATATTCGATAAAAAGTTATGGAAAAAAAACATATGGCTATTTCTTTGTCATCCTTATCAGTTTTCTCATTTTCGTGATGGATTTCTAAAATAGTTTGAATAGATTTTTTGTAAGATTGATGTACATTTCTCTGAGATATATTTTTTTCAATAAAGAAAAAGAACATTCGTCGCCAAGATAAGTGTTTCATTTCAACAAACCCTTCCTGAATTTACAATTTTTAGTTGCAAATATTGTGGAGATAAAAAAAGAATTATGATTGTTATTTCTTATAATTTTTAGAAGGACAGAGATTGATAAACTTTTAGATCAGCCTTGTGAACTTCGTGATCTACGAAGCGTATTAATTTTTTAAGAGTCCCTCTATAAAAGTGGGAGCGGGGGTTTTTGTAGTACAATATCAAATGCAAATCTTATTTTCAGAGTATAAGATTACGTGCGTGTATGGTATTATACTGTATATATTTCATCATTCCTATGGATGTTAAGATTAGCATGGAAATTTTCTTTGAGACTATCGCGCCAGATTTCTCCTTTGGTTTTGCCTTTTCTTTAAATGAAATGCGAAAAGTGTGCTTTGGCTATGCGTCACTAAATTACTTTTATTAAAAAATCTTTGCTTGTACACAAAAGTTATCTGCTTCTGCAGATATTATACAGACGCTTTTCTTTACTAAATCTTTTGCGATCGTTTTTTAGGAATCTTTTGGAAAAATAGTGCTTCAAATCCCTGTATCCCACAACTTGCACCTTAATTTGCATTCCAACTTTTAAGAATTCCCGCTGTATCTGTAAATAGAAGAACAGAACATGAGATCTTCTACTAACATTCAATAGTTTTTTGTTATATACCAATTTTTTGATGATGTAGCTTCGAAATTTACTGAGGATTTGTTGAACACAACCTATTTTATAATTATCACTTATTTTGCCGCCTGAACTTTTCAATTGCATTCCACTGAAAGAGCCAAGACAAAAGGGGGACACAAGGTTCAGTTTACAATAATTTTGCGTGTAAAATCGTGGTGCAACATGAACATATTCTATTCCATTGACTTTTGTTTCTAGCGCTTCCATGAGTAGAAATAATTCTGGCTCCAATACATCGACTACGCAATCGAGATCGTGTGATGATCCCGCACAGAAAACAATTACAATAAAATAATCGAATCTAAGAAAATATAATTAATATGTAAAATTTTTAGTAAGCTATTATAAATTTTGCCAATGATGATGATTTACCTTGCAAAATAGCTGCCACGTTTGAAAAGATGTTTCCATTTCAATTTCTGTTCTGATATTGCTTTGATCAATTCGGCACCGAATTTTATTTCTTGTAAAATTACTTGCTTGGACCATTTTTTGAAGCCTACGCTTATTCTGCATAATTGAAGGTCCGGAATATCTACGAGGGCGGGTTTAGAAAGGTCTAGGGGCTGAAAAATATGTTTAATGGGGAAATTTTAAAGGAAACTTCTTCTTTCTATAAATTTATTAACTTATAAATTTGTAACTGGAAATCGAAAACTAGATATAAAATCATAGCATGGGGGTTGACTGATTTCAGGTTGCATCCTGGTCAACCTTGAACCTTTCCTGAATTCGTAGAAGCTATTAAAATTGTTGAAAAAGTGTACTGACTACTCATTGAGGATACTTGGGATATTTATAATGATTTTCCCATGCCTAATTTTAACGTTGTTAGATTTCGGAGATTCTGTGGTCTCAACACAGGGATATCCTATTGAAAATCAGATTTCATGGTCGCCAAAGAAAGGGATATGACTTTTTCTAAAGATGTAGAGAAAGGTTAGGGATCGCTGTATGATACTGAAGACATCCGGGAAGGTAAGATGGAAAAATAGGACTAAATGATTAAAGAACTTATCAATATCTAGTTCGCTTGAGCATTTGTGCCTCATAATTTAGAAAAAGCTAAGCGGATTATTGGTTCCACATTTTCAGATTCTACTTAGGAAGAAGTGACGCGAAGTTAAATTTTCTTTACATAAGAAATTTAACAGTAATTTGCTGAAGGCATGTGCATTTTGCTTAGGAAATATAATAAAATTAAGTCGCAAAATTCATGGGCTATAGCCTTGGCATTTTTTTTTTTGAGCGAAATTCTAAAGTTCGTCGGATCGGGGTGCGGGAGGGCGCGATCGAAAGGGCATGGTCTGCTGGGTGTGTGTACAAAATTTGGGCGAAAACGCCCGCGTATTTTCGGAGCTAGGGCGATTCCAGCGAAGTCGCGCAGGAGGGCACCTGCCGGCATGGAATTGTGGTTTTGGGTCGATATCTCGGGAACTAAGGGTCGGAGTATCGATACTTGATATTAACGACTTTTTTCCCAATAAGTCCCTACTCAGTTGGAGGAATCAAATTCTAGATAAAGACTAGGTCAGATGATTTAAAATATTTTTTGCATAGCTTCATTAACAAAAAAAAAAATAATCTTATCATTCCAATCATTGGGCCTCTTTTGGTTCAATGAAGATTTCAGTGATAAAATGAAAAGTTAGTCGAGACATTATTATTGTTATTAATTATTAGGATTTCTAGTCACTAAGGTGTCTGGTGTTTTGTCCGCTAGTATATGCATAATGTGTTAGGAGATTGGAAATATTTAACATAACAATTATCAATACTGCTTAGCTTCGACTGCACAACACAATTCATTTTACTCACTTTAGAATTTTGATTGCTCTCATCGTCACTCTGAACTAGGAATGGATACTTCCAGGTAGTGAACATTATGAAAAAGTATTGAATCATTTCCAATAGGTTCGCATTAGGATTTATCGTGAGAGTTTTTGAAACAAGAATCGATAATGTGTACTGGTCCAGTAGTCCTACATGATTATTGAAAATATTTCGTCCTACAAAGAAAAAATGATCATCGGATTCGGATATTCTACAATTCCAAGGACACTTACTTATCGCCCACATTTTCAAAATACGCAAGGCTTGCCTAAATGATTCCTCGGACAGTTCCACAGCTACTTTAGTGCTTTCATTGAAATGGCAAGTGAACATAAGATCACCAATCAGAGTATTCCTCAGTTTTTGTTGATCAGAATTCCATAAAAACGGATTCATTGAAAAAGCCTGTTCTGTAGACAAAACCGAACAACTCAAGATAATTCTTCTGTTCTCATAGTGGATCAAAAATGTTTTTAATTCGCTATCATCAAGTATGGTGCAGCGGTTTGTGCTTATATTGCGCAGAAAAAGGTAGATTTCATTTTGACACCTAACGAGTTTCGAGCTAATAATTAGAAAGAAATTTATTTGCTCGCTGCAGTGATACATGTCCAATTCCAGTGATCCACTTGGAATTATTTTCAAAAGTATTTCATTCGGTCCGAAAGGCACTTTTCTATCGCGTAACACGTTTTCTATGGTCGTATGTAGACGAGTTTCTAGTTGGAGTAACAGTGTTCTAATTGCATGCTTTTCGTCTGGACTAACATAGAAATTCTGTGACTTTAAGAAAATTTTCAAAAATGCATACGGAAGTTGATCTAGGTAATGTTCGTTTGATGATGGGATGTTGGTTGTTTCGATCAGCGCCATTTATAACTTTTTTTTTTATTTATTCGTTGATAATTAAGTAAAAAAATCTGGAAATGATAAAATGCATTGAAATATTTTATGTTCACAGGCATACACCGTATTTAATTTGTACAAAAACTTAAAATTATTCTCAAAATTTACAAATGAAATCGTTTTATGTCCTCTGAGCCTCACAAACTATACTTTTCCAATTATTATGAAAGGAATAATAATAATAAACATAATCAACTAATGATAGCAATATGCTCAAACCACTCGAAAAATGTAAGAAAACAGCAAACAATCAGCTATTCAGTCAATAAAATAAAATAAACAATCGTGTGAGCGATAACAAAAAAAATATTTAAAAAGAGGGTCCCGGTGAAGTCCGAGATATGCGAAGATCGTCAACTAGGAAAAAAAAATCTAAAGACTTAGAAGGTTTAATCTTTTGTCGAGCGGACAAGGCTAGGACACTTAAATTTTCTTTACGAAAATCTTAATGAAGCCAGGAAGAAATACAAGCTATGCTTAATACTTTGACCTCGTGCAACGGCAGTTTGGATTGCTTTCGATCATTTGACTAGAGAAGAACTGAGTTTGACTGTTACCTTTTCTCCCCTTCCTATTTTCCTTTTCGCCAAGGTTTTGCCATGGCATCATAGGATATCTGCTGAGCTTTGGCTACACCATAGAAAAAAGACTAAGTGTCTGTTTCTATGTTAGTGAAGATGATGATCATTATCATATAGAAGGACACTGAATATTTGATCATTCTAATTCAATCAATACGTCAACATTTTCTTATTTATTTTCTACTAAAAGCAGAAATAAAAATCAGAAAAGGAAATTGAAGTAAACAATTAAGAAAATTACTGAGGGCTCATCAGAAAAGATCAATGATTTCAGATCAATTAGGGCACTCAAATATAGACAATCTTAAATATACATCAATATCAATGGATTGAGACTTAGGGTGTTGTAAAACCCCTCAAGAAATCGTTCAATAAGTGCCATAACATGATCCAAATCAGCCTAATTGTATACAAATCGGATCCATGAGTTGAGGGTGACTGTGAACCTACCCGAGGCTAGGCTGCACTGTAAAACGTTAGCATAAGTGATAATAGGTGAAATTAAGGCGTAAACTAATCTTAACTGAATTATCTGCAGGAGAAAACCAGTGTAGTGTCTCAGGCGACAAAAAGAATTGTATGCGAGCAGTAACCATGTTAATGGTTGATAATGGATATAGTAAAAGTTGTCGTCTAAAGTTTTCATCGAATTTTAATTTGATCTTATGGTGGTCTTGCATATACCACGTGCCTACTAATGCCTTGGCTCCAATAATTCAAATCTCTTATATTCCCAGAATGATGCAATATTAAAAAATTGTGGTAGTTGTGCACCATTTCCAAACCTGAATTAAAATTTTGGTTGTCCGACAAAACAATTCCGATTTAACAGTCTTTTTGACATAAAACCATGATAAAATGTAATTTTTGTTCTCCTCACTTGGGTGGCGGATTTGCCAATGAACACCTACGCAAATAACTTACCAATGGATTTTGGTGGTTTGTTGAAAGACGCAATTATTTCTGGAAATCTCAGTTACAATTTATCAATTTTACAATATCCAAATTAAAATAAATGCCTGTCGTCACTTTAAAAGGCATTTAAGAAAAAATCGAGGAGGACACGATAAGACAAAAACAAAAAACTCACAAACCCACAAAAATATACATTCACGTATAAATATTAAGGACAGACTGAATTATTTTTCATTTCTAACGCTCCCACTAAATTTTTCATACCGTTATAGAGCTCGAAAGGCAGTCGCATCGAAATGCTAGGAAATTATGTAAAGAATCGATATCATCACAAGAATCTACATGTGATATATTAAAAAAATCTTGGGTAAATTTTGTGAGATTTAGAAATGAGGAGCAGTTTCTTCAGATTGCTGGAAAATGAAAATTAACAGGGTCAGGTTCTTTGTGTAAATTTAATGCCTTCCAAAAAACTGCATACAACGCTATGATCAGATCAGTAATTATCGATGATCTTGTGCATATTGGAAACGGTCATTTTATATATCAATCGTTAGGTACAGTGGTGGAGAAAAGTATCTTCGTCGAGATCTGAGTACCAAGGGGAAGATTCTCCTTCTCAAAAAATTATTTTTGTGCACTTCCATATCCTCGTGCAAAAACTCGCTAAACTCCCTTTGGTCAGAATTGAGGAAGCACAATTTAATATTTGGTTTTAGAAAAGGTCTATTGAGCTTCTTTACTTTTATGCAAGGTACGTATCGTAACTTTAAATTTGATAACAGTCGTAATTCAATTTTAAATTAGTAGGTTCTTGCAGTATACCGACGATATTTTTTTCTATAACCCAGTAAAAGTTTAATTGGCCGGACATGAGAAAGATGGGTAGGAGGATCTTCAAGTTGAATAGAGGACGTAAATATGTACATTTCGTCCAAATGCCAATGATTCATAGCCAGAAAGAAAAATTTTGGATGATAGTCAGTAATTTTAAAAGTGCGAATGAAGGAAAAAGGAGTAATTATAATCGATAAGGAGCTGGGAAATTTAAGTGCGAGGAAACAGAGAGCAGGTAAGTATAAGAAAAATTTTGTTTACGCTATGTAGTCAAAACATAAGTAGGTTGGGAAGATCGGCATACCTCGTGGGAGACAAGACATTTTAATTCCCATTATTTTGCGATAATAGTTAAATTTGATATAAATTTTATGAAAAAATATTTGGTGACGACACATAATACTAGTAAAAGTACCAACACCCGCCCCGCACCCCCCGGAAAATCATCAATATGTAAATTGAGAAATAGAGGAACAAGAACCGATCCCTGAGGAAGGTCACTTACAAGAGGAAATCTCACAAAGAGATATGCAATCTCACCTGCTGAAACCTGTTGGACACCGAATTTACCATTAGAAAAAATGCAAATAAAAATTTACAACTAATTTAGTAAGTAAATTGTGATGGTTACCTAAATCAAAACCCTTAGAAAAATCCAGCAGTATATGACTTCTATCTAGAGCCCTGCAAATATCAAAGGTGACGATCAGAAGAACTGTTTCACGACAGTTTCATACCCAAAAGATTGTTTCTTTTCAAGTGTTGGGAGATCTGCAGAACCCTTTCCAGGACCCTGGCCAGAAAACATAAAAGATTTATTGTGCGGAAACTGCTAGGAACGTTCGTGATATTCAGCGATTTGAACCACAGATGCCATTCTCCAGAACGAAGGAAATTTACATCTTAATTTCGCAATTTCCTCAATTATCGGCACAAAAATACCCCATCCTAGATCTAAACACGAACAAGCATAGCAACATATTTTGGAGTTTGACTAGCTTTGCTACGTGGATTGAAGCGGCAGTACCCAACACCAAAGGAGAAATTTCAAACATTGTTCAAAGCCTGCTTCGTGACTCGCTTCCGAGGATACCTCGGGTCCTCGGGGCTCGGTTTTGTGTTGCTTCATTGAAAAGCATTTGTAGAAAAGTTTGACAAGGCCTCGAAAAAGCTTTGAGGAAACCTCAAGGCCTGATTGTGTTTCTGTCTTAAGTGTTTTTCCTCAATGATCAGGAAATTTTTATAACCTAATCGCCAAACCAATTAAACGAGAGAACACCTCAAATAGAAATAAAACTGTTTTTCGAATGTATAGTCTAACAAATATTTATTTTTATAGTGTAAAATAAATAGCAAAAAAAAACACTATCCTAACAAAAAATACTACACTTAACTGAATACTTAACTATACACTGGTTAAACATATAACTTATCGCTACGAGCTTCTAAGGAACTGGGTTTCTTTAAACACTGGTCAACCAAAATCTTGATAATTGTCCTCTGAGGCATTGGTTATTTATCGCTCATCTAAAACTGTCGTGATCCATTGTCCGGGTAAAATCCTTGTAATTTCGTAATCTTTGCCGACTCTCTTTTAATACCTTGGGTTTCAAGTAATACTTTAACTCTCGATGCTTAACTTGTTGTACTTCTACCACCATGTTCATGTTTAGCAGTTTTATTGCTTCCTGAAATATAGAAAGAAAAAAAATATTAATGGAAAAAGTAGAAACAAGAATGAATAAAAATAACTATGGAAATCTTTGAAAATGATTACTTACCGCCTGAAGGTAAAGAGTACCCACGAAGTAGATAACCTCATTATATAAATTCACCTCCATTTGTGTTTCTGAATCGAATTCTAGTCCGATAAACCACCTGGCACAATAATTACCACGGTAAAAATCATTGCTCCTGTGACTGTGTCGCTCAAAGCACTTTGGATACAAATGAGGAAATATTATTAGGGGATGGTTCTCCAACTGCCCTAGAAAATAACGCACCTTACTTTCGATGAACCCTTTCCATTTCTTGTAATCTTCTAAAGTATCTGCTTTTGCTGATACCACCACAAAATGACGATATCTGTGGAAAAAGCCGGGACCCTTAAACAAGCGATCCCATGAGGTTTTTCCAAGTGCTATCGCTTCCATAACGGATGCTGCTCGACATATTTCATCCATGATCACTTCCTTCGTTGATGTGGTCACGTTGAAAGCAGAGTTTTGTTCCGGATAACTTGGTGTGATGATGGGCATTAATTGGTATCTGTCTTGGATATTTTTTATCGGATTCCATACCTAAATAGAGTGGAAAAAAATGTTAGTCTCATGTTTGTAGTTAAAGAAATCTTCTACTTACCGGAAATCCAAGATTTGTTCTGCTTAAACTCTTCAGTAAAACTGGCTTAGTCCAATCCCAGTTAGAGTAGACAGCAAAGAATTTTTCGACTAACGTGGAAGGTGCTGCATTTGGGTAGAGTTGACATACGTGGGCTACTAAGATCGCCCATGAGATTCCTCCAAGATATCCAAGTGAATTGGAATAGATACCGTTTTCTGAAAAGAAAAAATAAAAGTTTCTTACAAAACTGAAAGTAGACAAGATTTAAAGAATCCTTACCTTTAGCCCACAGTTTAATAACGTGAAGTGCTATCTTGAAGTTCTCAACATTCGGGACAATCTCTAGAATTTCAATGGAATTTCTGCGACCATTCAAACTTCTCGCTGAATTCACATCCAGATTTGCTAGCAAACTATCATCTCTTAACTCGAAATCATCTGGGATCTCGTCAAGATCCAATCGGGCGAATAGGAGATCCACTTCGATACCTTCACACATCATTTTCATCACTGGCACAAAAGCTTCCTCAATTGTTCTGCACTCACTAATTTCTGATTGCTCCTGGAGAACGCGACAAAACTTTGAGAAGAAGTCTTTTTGTTCAATATTTCTGGGTGCAATGAAAACCACGTCAATATCTGTATCCTTATGATCCACACCCAGGAGATATGAACCAAACGGGCAAATTTTCCCACCAAGTCTTTTAGCTTTCTCCTTTGGGACGTTATGTTCAATGGAAAAATTATATACCCAGGTTTTAGCTAATGAATTGAGTTTTTTTAACACTTTTTCACGACGTTCTAATTCGTATTTATTGCCGAAAATATTGAAAGATTTTAGAACCGTTTTTAATTCTGTTGTCTTTTTTAAATTCTCACGCCGGGGCTTTGTGAAACTTGAAATAAACGGTTCCGTCCCGAAAAAAGTTTCCAAAGTTATAGCAGGTGGCATGGTATTACTCAAATATACCAAACTGTATTCCCTTCCGATTGAATTGACACTCTTCTAATAAATTAAGAAATGAGAGATTTTCGGTTTTATACTTTCTCTCATTTTATTAATGTTTACCGCCACTACCCCTACCAAATAACCGGTTCTGATTACAGTGGGAGTCCCCTCCATGCTAATTTATTTGCAGGTAGTGCAGGATTGTCATCCCTATTTCCTCATTTATTGCGAAAATATTGATAACATTTCTGAATTGCAGGTATTGCGGCGTCCCTTTTTATGATTTTGGGATTGGGATTAAGGGATGAACCCTATTTTGGGATTTATTTTATTGCCCTAATTTTTGGGTCTGACTGGAGTCTCTCAAGGATCAGTTTTGGATATTCTGCATGCCGCTGGTGTGCAAATTTACCTTAGTAGCAGCTTGGATAAATCGGAAAAAGGAGATTTGATGGAACCTGGATGCAAAAAATCAAAATTTCAAAAAAATATGATAATAAAATTGCTTTCCATTAAAAGGAAGACATTTAGAAAATTTTTAGGAAAATATAATTAGCTAGCGATGCGCCTGCTTTTAAAAAATTCAGTGTTTCGATTTGACGGTAAGGAAAATATCGCTAACATGCTATGAGTACTCACCAAAAGCTTTCAAAAAATCTTCCCCTTTAGCAGCTTGTTTAAAACTACAAGCAAAAATAAATTTGCGAAAATTTATGTAGAGAGATATTTCGATTTTTTGATTTTTGAATCGAGGTTCCATCAAGTGCTCTTATTTTCTATTTATTTCAATTACGAACTGGTGTTACTAATAGGCCCATATCTCACACAACATCGTCGCGATTTGCCAATACCAATATTTTCATTTCAACAAAACTTGACTTTTTGAAACAATATTGACGGAATCCACAGAAAGTGCCTGCCTATAATTCCTTGACAAATATATTTAAATTTTTTATACGTCCAACAGAGTCCTTAATATTATTATTATTATATTAATATTTCAGCCGATAAAGAAAGGGCTCATGGTTCTTCAGGTCTTGTTAATTTATTGATTGAAAACGTCTACAATATCCCAAAATATTACTTGTTTCAGCAGTAGAATAATTTTCTCTTTATACGTTAGAAACTCGACATAGCAGCTCTACTTCTCTTTAATCCTTATGTTTTAAGTCCTGATATGCCCTTTTCTCAGTCGTTCGATTGTCTTTGAATTTCGGATCCAAACTTTGCTGAGAAATTCAAATTTTCGATACAATTTAAAGAGAATGGGATCTTTTCAAAATCAAGCTCTATGGTTAATTTTTCCTGTCTATCTAAGATCCTAACTTTACAAATACTCATTTTTCTTCCAAGGCAAGAAAATTTGGTATTTGTGAACAGATTTTATGTTTCTCAGTATTTTTTCCCGCATCGAAGGACCCTACCATGTAATTTTCGTTAATTGTATAATGACAAGAGCATCAATATTAAAGTAGCCAGAATTATTAACAAAATAAATAAGAAATGATCATAAAACCATAGCTCCGAGTAATTACGAATCGCAACCAAAACGCCTTCTAAAACGGTAGCGTTTTCAGTGAATGCGCACCAAATAGAATTCCAATCCCCAGACACTTCAAGTTCAATACGAATTCTAAGTAAAAGTGTATAAAATCCGTAAAACCTTGATAAAATCCTAAAATTCCTAAAATAAAGGGGGCAATTATCTTGAGACATCCCAAATAAAAATATTTTGCAATCCTTCAAAAAAATACAGGTAACCGTAGCGCAACTAATGCAAGAGCAACAGTTTTCAATCCTCACCTACCTGTCGACCAATCGCAATACCAGGTAGATATCCTTTTGCGTAAGTAGAAAGAGAAAGAACATATTCCTCCCCCCAGGTGCTTATTAGGGGTAAAAATTTTTTAGACACTGATCTTTTTTAGGGGTATAAATTGGCCGAATCCTTAATCGATCTGTTAGTCTAAATTTTGTCAAAGTGGTGTTAACTTGATTGGTTCAGTGGATTATTTTTTATGCAACTTGTTCTATATCATGGCTCCTGTTGTGACTATGGATACATCTTTTGAAGCAAAACCGTTCATAATAAGTTCGGCGAAGCCACGGCCTGACGATTTAAAAAAGACAAAGGAGTTGGAAAAAGTTCTGGAATCGTTCAATATCTTCGATACTGACAGTGATTTGAAACGTAGAGAAAACGCGTTACAGAAACTCGATTCATTGGCTAAGAAGTGGGTGTATGACTTTTCCGTTGACAACAACGTCCCAGTGGAAAAGGCGAGAAAATTTGGTGGGAAAGTTTGTTCGTTTGGATCCTATCTTCTGGGAGTGCATCACAAAGATGCAGATATTGATGCAATTTTCATTGCACCCCGAAATATTGAACGGAAAGATTTCTTCTCAAAGTTTTCTCGCGTTCTTGAGGAGCAACCAGAAATCAGTGAGTGCAGATCAATTGAGGAAGCTTTTGTTCCCGTGATGAAGATGATGTACGACGACATTGAGATAGACCTTCTGTTCGCTCGATTGGGTCTCGAGGAGATACCAGACGATTTCGAGTTAATAGACGACAATTTGCTTGCAAATTTGGATATGAGTTCGGTGAGGAGTTTGAATGGACGTCGAAATTCCATTGAAATCCTAAAACTCGTCCCGAATGTTAATAACTTCAAAATTGCACTTCGCACTATTAAATTGTGGGCTAAAGGTAAGAAAAGTGGCTGTAGTTTTGTAATAATCCTCATCATTTCCATCAGTCCGGTATATTTTCAGTTTTCTAAGAATATTTTTTTCGCTTTTTTTGCAGAAAATGGTGTCTATTCTAATTCTCTGGGATATCTGGGAGGAATCTCATGGGCGATTTTGGTTGCTCGAATTTGCCAACTTTATCCGAATGCAGCAGCTTCCACGTTAATCGAAAAGTTTTTTGTTGTCTACTCCAATTGGAACTGGTCCAAACCCATTCTAATCAAGGAACGAAGCCACACAAATCTGGGATTTCAAGTATGTTTTTTTTTTAATTTCTTCAACTAACAAATGTGAGACTAACATTTTTTCCCCTCTAATTAGGTGTGGGATCCCAGAAGGAATATCCAGGACAGGTACCATTTAATGCCCATCATCACACCAAGTTATCCGGAGCAGAACTCCACTTTTAATGTGTCCACATCGACGAAGAAAGTGATTGTAGATGAAATATGTCGAGCAGCATCCGTTATGGACGCGATAGCACTTGGAAAAGCCTCATGGGATCGCCTATTTAAGGGTCCCGGATTCTTCCACAGATATCGGCATTTCATGGTGTTAATGGCGAAGGCGGATAACTTGGAAGATTATAAGAAATGGAGGGGATTCATCGAAAGTAAAGTACGCTACTTTCTTGGCGAATTGGAGAACCACTTTCAGATAATGTATCCTCGTTTATATCCGAAATGCTTCGAGGTCCATGGGTCAACTAGTCAGAACGGTGGAAGTCCAAGTGTGAACGGATCAGATCACAGTCAGTGCTCAGGAATGTGGTTTTTCGGATTGGAGTTCGTCCGGAACAAGAACTTATATGTAAATCTATACGACATGGTGCTCTATTTCGTGGACACTATCTACCTTCAGGCGGTAAGTGTTCTTCTTTTAATTGTTTACCATTTGTATGAGAAGTTCCTATGATTTTCCGTAGATTCTAACGTGGATATTTTCTTTTATATTTCAGGAGGAATTAAAACTGCTAAATCCAAATATGTCTGTGGAATTGCGACATGTCAAACATCGGGATCTGAAATGTTATTTGAGTCCCAAGGAGTTGGAAACTAGCAAGCAAAGGTTAAAGGAGTACAACGATTTTACCGGCACCATTTTAAATTTGAAGAGACGACTGTCCACCGAATTGGTTCAACAAAAAGTAAAGAGAATTCGTTTGAATAACAACGTAGCCATCACTCCCAATTACAACCATTGCTGATGTGAACTAACTCTCACTTTTTTGCAGTTGATTCCTATCGTTGGGGATTTATGGCGGAAACTCAGTGCTTTAATAGTAAGTACTTTGTCACTTAAAATATACATTAATTGCTTGGTAGGTAGAAGTCATAGTTATCTCATAGTATTTTTCTTTGTAAAAGTAAATCTATAGTAATTTTAGTAGACTGAGAGTAATCGCTGTGCAATTTTTAAATAAAATATAATAATTTTACCCAACAATTTTGTTTTTATTGAATTTTCTGGTTTGATTCGTTGTTGTGGTTCAGTACCAGCCTCTATACCTTATTGCAGGCTTCCTTTAATTCTCAAAATATTAGTCAAAAAGTAAATAATTCTGGCAGCCTTTTCTAATCATTCTGAAAGCCTATTTAATATTTTTCAAATGAGGTCATTTCAAATGGAATCAATATGGAAATAGTCTACCTAGGGTATTATTAAGATCACTCTGTAATGAAAAGCAGTCCTAATCCAAATAGACAGCTTAGGATCATCAGCAAATGTCAAGCATTTAGTATTAATATAGTTATCAACAACATTTTACGAAGCAACAGGAAAAGCAGAGGTCCTTGATGGCTGCCTTGATGATAACCAGAAGAAACTAGGATTTTTAGATAAGACATTGTAGATTGTCATATATTATAATACTTATGGGTTTTTTCAAAACACAGTAAACCTACTAAGAGAGAAAAATGGAGAACCAAGACATTCTGTACAGTATTTCAATAAAGAAGGGTACAAATTATCAGCATCCAGTTTAGTACTTGGATTGAGGTTCCCAATACATTCAGAACATCAGCATGATCAAATGCGTGTTAAAAATATCCAACGGTTTAGAAGTTGATGTTAAAAGGGGTAAGAGCTCTTATTCTACATCAGGGGTCTCCAATCTTTTCTGCCCTTGTACCACTTGGACTTTTGTAAGGTCTCTAGTACAATTGATACGTTACTGCACGAATTGATGGAAGAGGAACTTGGTGAAATCCTAAAAAATCGTAAACTTCTTTGCGAACTGCATATGGCCTGCAGGCTGTAGTTTGGAGACTCCTGTTTTACACTATTGTTGGGTACGGATAGACTCAAAATAATCCGCAAAAAGATGATGACAACTGAAAAGCTCGCTAAATGAAATACTGTTGTAATATTTTATTGTAATACTTCGGGAAAGTGTTAAAAGTATGCCGTTTGGTATTTATAAAAGACTAGAATGCTCTTGAGTTATTCAGGAATTATTATTTTCCTTTTCTATAAAGATATAATACTAATGTTTTTCTGTGAAATATATTTTCATCAAATAAGAAGCAAAATATGACCTTTTAGTTGTTGGTTTGCTCTTCAAGTCCCCAAACTTATCTTCTTCTTTATGATACATTTTTTACCGGGCCCCTCCTAGGGAACAATTCTGAGTGCGCCACTGCGTCCGATACCAAGTCTACTTGAAATAAAAGTTGGCCACTCTAATCTATGATTTCTCGATTTTTTGTTCCCTTGGTTAGATTAGTTCTGGTCTAGCCGCAGTAATAAAAACGAAATAAAAACAAATAAAAACAACAAAATTATATTATTAAACATTTTATTTGGAACCTAACAGAGTGATTACTCATTATATTATTTTATATAACTATTAGCTTCTTGTTACAAAATCACAGAGTTTCCTAATGATTGACTGCTTCCGTCGAAAACGTAATAAAATCCATTTCCTTGTATTCCAGTTGATTCCAGCGTCTGTGCCTGTAAATCCCGCGGCGCCTGTTTTACTCAAACCGTCTCGGATAGGGTCTTCGACAATATACTGACAAAACACTCATTGCATCACTCTCGTCTTTGATATCCTGCTCCTCTGCCACTATTCTAACAATAATCGCTTAAACTGTTCCGCATGTGTTTGAAAAACCACAGAATATTCAAAATTGCTATGGAAGGAAGTCCTGCGGTACCCGGAAATGTAGAAAACCTCAACTGAAAGAAGGGATACCTTTTTAACTGACGAGGATTTGCTCAATATCGTAGACTTTGGAGAAACATAGTGACAGAAAAGGTTAGAATCCTACGACGCTGTCGACATAGCCAGTGATGATGATGATGATCATTTTTTCGAAATAATTGTTTTGATTCCGTAAGTAAATTACTGACTTTTTACCTATTAAAATAGCGATTGTAAACTTAAATATTCAATGCAAGGGCATTGCAATAAACCAAATTACTCTATTTTTTTAGATTATATACAAAATTGAAATATTTCAGTACTGAAATTCATATTCAGGAACAATTTGTCAACAGATAATTTTGATTTTAATTTTTTTCAATCGATCAACTTGCTGTTAATTTTCGACATAATTAAAAACAGCTTTTCTACACGCATTCAAAATTGTTCCTAGTAATTTAATTTCAATTTACAATTTTAAAGGTTGAGAACAGTTGAATGGTTCCACTGAAGGGTAAAGGAAAATCACTGTGATATGCTATCAATCCAAACATATCACAGCGGACGTTCCTTTTACTACAGTGGACTACAAGGATTAATCAGGGATTTCACAACAGCACACAGCATATAAGAAAAAAAGAGCAAAACAAAAAAAAGAAATAAAACCAATGATTTTTTTTTGGCCTCTAGGGTGGCCTAACCCCTTAACAATTTTGCATAGGTGTGGCCTTGAATTCGTTACATAGACCCTAATTTTCTATTTCAAATAAATTTCGAAAAACTCTTTTGTTTTTTATTACCTTTCCAAAACATTTTCCGAACAATTTTCCAAAAAATATTTTGCAACATTGCCGTTTGGCTTTAGTTTTCTTCACCTGGGCCAGATGTCCAAATTGTCCAATTTTTTTTTTTTGAAAGCTTATTGCTTGGAAATTTCGAAAAACAGTCCCCTTAATATTGGTCACCTAGAGTACAATGGATTTCTTGGAAAAATATCTCAAACTGAGCAAAGACCACTCATAAAAATTTTATTGAGGTGCCAGGCTTTATGAACATTTTCTTTGGGCAAGCTCCCAAATATTGTTTGCATTTAAAAAAAAACAGGTACCTTAATATAATCCCTGTCAAAATCCTTGTGTTTTTGAATTGGTAACAGACCACTTGGAAAATTGTTTTATTAGCCCAGAGAAGGACGAATAGCAAATTTCCGGGATATAATGCCTCCTGAAAATGATTTTATTTGCCCTCCCTTCCTATTATGGTCATGGCTACCGAAAAATTATCGTTTTTAGTAATTTGTAGTTTTTATTAGCCTGCATCGAAATTATTACAAAATTCTCAAAAATCCTAGAGGATTAAATATTAATAGAGAAAATGTGAATAGTGAACTTTTTAGCCACAGGAAAAAGTAATCTCCTTGGACCTAATTGTCTTACTTATTTCCGGTATGATTTCAAAGATCTGGAGTAAGTGGAATTTTTAGGTAATTATGGCCAGCTATCGCCAGCTGCTATAAAAGAAGCCTACTCCTGGTTTTTATATCTGAAGAAATCCACGAAAAGGTGGTGAACTAAGATGTTATACTCCCAGATTTTCTACATAATTTAGCGTACAAAGAAAAAGAGAAAAATCGTTGATATTAAAACTAAAGAGGAGAGGTCTTAAGATAGAATCCTGAGGGATACCAGAATTGAGAATCAATGGGGAAGAAAAATAAGGACGAGGACAAAAAGCAAAAGAAATCACGAAGCTTGTCGACTAATTTGGCATAATTTGCAGAGACGAATGCCTTAATTAGGTTCAACAAGATCAGCAGTGTCATCTCGTCTATATCAATGGTTAACAGCAAGGCTCTATTCCCTAGTGAATTCTGAACTTTATCAAATGTAGTGGGCGAAAATGGCTTAGAGATCATCAGAGTATTTATCGACTTAATACAAACTAAACAAAACTTAATAACCAATATCAAACAGATAACTTACTCTTCCGTCCGCATACGTTCTCCGTTCATTTTCACTTATCAAAGTGCTCCTTTCCACGACCCTCATACAGATGAGAAGTTTATCTCTTATCTCATTTGCTTGAGAGACCATTGCTTCATACACCCGAAACTCTGCAAATATCCCCTTAAAACCTACGAATTTCTATTTACAGGAATTTTGTTGAAGGGCCAAACCTCGTAGTTTATGAACTCGCAAGAGAGAATTACAATAATTTCTTTCCTGGAACTTGAAATTTTAAGTATCTACTTGAAAAATTCTTTGCGATTACTTTTTGTGGATGTTTTGATTGATTTAAGGACACACTTAGCCCAGAGATGTATACGGTTAACACTATCACCATCAATTGAGGATAAGTATGCCACAAAAATCAACCAATAGGATGGAGGTGAATAATTTTTAGTTGATAACGTCTCATCTACGATACGAATTGGTGTTTTATACTGTTGAAATGCCCAGGAAAATCACTTTGATATGGGAAATGAGTCCATACCCAAGTGATTGTTCCTTGCACTGCAATAGTGGATAAGTGGGACTGATTCTAAACCAAGGAAGGGTACTATAAAATATTCCTGTAAAACTATACAAATGAAGTGTACTTAAAAAAACGCAAATCTAAACTTGAATTGTTAATAAATGAACTGCAAAATCCTCTGAAGTTCTAAGAAAACTAAAATAAAAACACTCAATTCATGTCGCAACTGATTCCAATCCTTTTCGTAAATTCTGAAGGATCCTCCTGAAAGTACGTCGCTATATGAAACTTAAATTTTTGTTACACGAGTCCAATTGCTTCAGGACACACACTACCCAGTGATGAAGATAAAATTTACATCACCTGGGTAAGTATGTCGTAAAAGCATGTACATGCTCCGTATTTTCCTCCAATATTTTATTAAGCCTGTTAAAAATTAACTACGAGCTGAAGTTTTCCAGTGAAATGTAAAGGAAAGTCACTGTGATATGTTTATTAGATCAGGACATTTCACAGTGGTCGTTCCTTTCATTTCAATGGATTAGCGAGTTGCTTACAATTATAGTATTTTACAAAAACAGAAGTAGAAATAATAATAATAAAATATAAAAATTAAAAAAGAAAAGATTTAATAAATTAATTTACTTTAAATGCAGCCGGGACGCTGTGATTGTGATTAAATCTTTGCCGAGCAATTGCTAGAATTATTCTGGGCATGGCAAAAAAAAGCATAAGAATGTCAACGGTCTTTGAGGGAAGAGTGGTGGAGTCTGAAATAGTACTAACAGAATAAGTTGATTGGATTGGAAGCATGGACAACCCTAGGACAACTCCAGGTTGACTTGCAAAGAACCCCGGATAAGCGCAGGAGACCACACTTACGATGATTTCGCAATGGGAGATTTTTACGGCTTGGAGAAGCTGTGCTTGCGATTTCTGTAAAGCAACGGAGTGATTAAGGCAGTTAAAACGCACTTAAATAAAATAAATATCTATTAAACCTAAGACCAAAAGAATGGGTTCGATTTAGCAGGTTAAGGACCGGCTAGAACACAAAGTCGTCTGAAGGGAGGTGACAGAGACTGTAACACACTTTCTGTGTCACTGTCCGTCGCTCTCGGCGAAAAGATTCAGGCCTGCATCAACCAAACGAAAGGTATGTATCCTGGCTTTCATTAAATCGACCGTGGGGCGGAATTGTTGACCGAATTCGCCCCACTCACTGAATATCGTCGGATGAAGGAGCAATGGGTCTAGCGATGGCTTGAGTCGAGGAACCCTCCGGTCTGACACCCCTAATGATCTGAACTTATCTAATTTAAGTCAGGACCATGTTCTGCGCAGCCATAGACTTCCGAGATAATAATGAGAGTAGGGAAGGTAAAGTCGAATGGTTTTACTCACAAAGTGAATCGAGAAGGCGAGAGCACAAAAGATTTCCATCCCTGTAGTTTGAAAGTGGACAAATTAGTTGTCCAGATTAACGTTCTACGTTACGACTTCTATGGAAAATTTCAGCAGCTTTTTCATTCAAAAAAGTTCAAATTCCTACCAAAAATTGATATGATTTCAGAAATTTAAATTTATATGCATTTTTTTTTTTTTAAATTTTGTCCTAATTTAAAAAATTTACTAAACCACTTTTATGCACAGATCGTGAGAAGCTTGAGTGCGTGGAACTGGAATTTTGATCACTCGTAAAAATCAAATTTTTCTAACTTTTGAGAAAAGATAGTATCCTTCACATATTTTAATGCTTGGTTTCCCAAAATAAAAAACGATAAGGACTTTTCAAATAATGTTCTACAATTCCCTAAATTTTGTGACTAATAGTAAAGAACAAGAATCCCAC
>QYTT01081337.1:6562-33754 GCA_006980735.1 Dasypogon diadema
ATCATAACATTATAATTCCTAGAGCAGCGTGGGATCAAGTACTATCATGCAGTAAAATCCTGTCATGAAAGCTATTGTATTAAGTAATGGTATGTTTAATAGTAAAGCCCTATGCGGCAGAACTTCGATATAGTTTGTTCTGTGATTGATACCTTCTAAACCATTGCAAGAACCAATATCACATTGAAACGAAAATAAGGCAGTATATCCACGCTGTCCCGGAGAGAAATCGCCAGGCTTACCAGAAACATAGAAAACTTTGCACACGATGGTTTGACGATGTGAATTTTGTATATAGTTAACTTTTGGGGATGTACTATACTTTACGCATCAAACTCCAAGTTGGACACAGCCGTAGACAACTAGAGACTACCACAACTGTTTTATTTGGTGACAATGATGATATCTAGGCATTAGAGTTTCAGTTTCAGTTTTTTTCAACCCACACTTAAGACTTATAAAAGCAGTTGCTGAATTGCTTAATCGAACAGTTCTTTCTCAAATTCACGTTGAACATTGAATACGCTGCTGAATAAAATGGTGGCACGTAATGTGTTAACTAAAGCTATGGCTGATTTACTGAGTATATACTATAATTTCTTGCAACTATACATAGCTATGACAATGTCTTGAATTTCACTAAAAAATCAATTTTTTCAATTCCTGCGAAATCTTCATTAATGCTTGAATACATACTTATATGAGTGACGCCAATAGCTGAATACGTGGCTGAATAAAAGGGGGCGATCAACACAACCTAATGATTAAGGATTATTCTTGTCAGAAGAATTGCCTTAACCACTGTTACACAAATAAATCATCCTGGCCTTTGCTAAATTTGATCGCAAGCTTGCAAGGTCAAACTCGGCCATATATCAATTATTGAGCAACATTACAAATTTTTGCTGAAGCGCATCCCGACAACCCCCCTGCAGATATTGCTTTTGAATACCTACCTAAAAATTAATAGCATCAGACTAAATACCTGCGATAATTCCATTTTGATTTACAATGACAATCAAATTTATTTCGTAACACCTAGTGGAATTGTCACGAAAGTGATTTGAAATGGATTGATTGGATACAGTTTATGAATCCAGGTGTAGATGCTATTTATAAGTTCCACATAAATAACGTGCGAATTGAATAGCCACCACCAGTCGTAAATCCATCCACAGGGGATGGTAATTTATTGTTGTCATGAAAATTGAAATACTTTTTGAATGCATTTCATGTCGTTTTATGTAATATTCATGATGATATCGGTTTTTGCTATTTTATGAATATTGGAAAAGAGGGTTGGAGTATTTATGGGGATGGCGATGATAGATTGAGGGTGTACTAGTTTTCTATTTAAACTTTATTCCATAAACGGAATTTTCTTTTCACTGTTAATATTCAATATTTTAATAAAATAGTTTTAATACCTATCCATTTCCAAACGGAATTATATTTTATTCAAGATTAATTAACCCATGGGAAACGTAAATTGGTCTCGATTAATCTTGATAAATTATTCAAAATTAAAAAAAAACGCAGTGGCATTTCCATAAAAAGATAACTAATGACTTTCATAAAATTGTAATTTTCTCACCTAAGTGGTTGGTGTAGGGTACACTTCTGACCCTTGCCACTTCTAAGATAAATGGGAAAAAAGAATTTTCTAAGGTATGCCGTCAGGCTCAGTCTTGGCTGGAAGGAAAATATATAAAAGTGGCAATACGAGTGGAATGGAAATTTGGGTATTCAGAGAAATATTCGTGGAGCAGATATATTAAGTGACACGGTTATTACTGCAGTCCTCGAAATGATAGATGAAAATCCTCAACAATTACTTGATAATATTTTTTCCATAAATGATCACTCGCTGTCGTCACACACTTTTGTATTCTATGGAAAACCTACCAGCAATAAGCAGGATAGTAATCGAATATTTCAAAGCAAATATTTCTGGGTAAATTGTTCAGTGCTATTGAATAATATTTAGCTAAACAAAAATTTATACCTTTCTACTGATAAAAGCTTCGAAACTACTATAATGCTTGATCTGCTTGCGGCCCACCGAAAGACTGATAAGATATCTTCATTAACTCTAGAGGGAGTGTCGTCCACTAAGCCGATAGGGCTAAATATATAAAGCTTGGCATCATTACAATTCTTATGGAAAGAGATATGTCATTCATAAAAATTGAAAATAACAGTGGCCCTATCATAGACCCTTGTGGGACACCACTGCCACAAGCCCACCTTAACTAGTACAGTCTCTTCTATTGAAAACACGGTTCCATGTCTCAGGTTAGGGCTGAAAATTATGGGCTAGATCCAGTGGATGATTTTGGAATTCAGGTGTACTCTTTATCACTGTTGGACACAGCACTGATTCAATAAACGTTCCTTTCTGGTACACATGCTGATTTTTATGCAAGGAAACATTTTTAGAACAGATGGTGCTACTTCTTGAATCATAATAGGGAAAATATTGTCCTTTCCGTTCTTTCGATCATTTTTTTTCTTCGTCCTCTAATATGATAAAAATGAGGATAGCTCTCTTTACTTTACCTTCAGTAATGTACATGAATATCCTGGATAGTCTTATCCTTAATGATGCAATCAGAATGGGTTCCAGAAGACAACTGCAAATAATTTCATCATTCTCAGAGTATTTTACGGTCGAGGGTTGTAGAGCTCCGAACTGGGCTCTGCTTGTAGATTCTCTAAAACTTTCGACATTTCCAGGACTTAGTTCGGGGAAATTTATTCTTTTTTTATTCTTCCTCTGATAGGTTTTGTGAAGTTTCCATTCAGAAAAAGTAGTTTTAGTTAACAATTTTTACCAATGACGTTCTGTAAGACCGATAAAACTTTGTAATCATTTCAAATTTATAACCTTTAAGGGTACCGTTCCCTTTACGTGAAAAATTCTCATGTTAGGAGTCATCTTCAGCAGTAACTGTTGACTGAAACAACACAACTGATGCTACCATTGAAATTCCTAAGGTATTGTCGAGCCAATGATTAGTACCTACTACTACTACCTGTGATATTTTGGTATTATTTTATGAAATCTAGCGCAGTTAAGTCTTTCATAAATTTTTTCACTAAAATCCCTCATTTTAAATTTCCTGTTCCCCTGGTTGATTTGTATAAGTTTGTTATCCTCATAGTCCTAGATATAGATTATTCTGACACCAGGAGTACGCAGGGCTTATGACTACCTGCATCCTCATCCTAAGGGTAAAATCCCGAAATATTCATATCCACGTGAATCTAATCTAATAATAACTCACTGCACTGAACACTAACATGAATATCTTTCCCATGTCTATTTATGCTTCATGTATTCTCACCTTTTCCATCCGAGAGATGCTCATTATTCTAAATCCTTCAGCTCCACTCTTCCACGGTTATACGGATCCCTCTATGAATGACGAATGTTCATTAATTTGGTGTACTTTCCTTATAAAAATTAAATCTCTTGACTCTTTCTCATCGCTATAACAACTCCCGAGTTCCCGACCCGATTTTAATTTTCTCAAAGTGTATGAGGTACTGCTATTGCTCCTTGAGACCCGGTCAAAAGGAAAATAATCCTCTTAGAGACTTCAAGGTGGTGGCACTAGGCAGGTACTGTGAAATTACGGAATTCATAGAAACGTCCCAAACTCATAACTTTTTCATGGATTTGGAATGCCTTATCGCGGGAAGACGAAATTTATTTTTAAGTCCCCCCCATCCCCCCTCTACCACTGTGTTTTCCTGAAGGGTTGTTTGAAAATGCTAACGACTTACGTCTATTTTCAAGTTTATTATAAAGTGACGTGCTACGACAATTTCTTGCAGGATATTCTCCTCCCTAGGCACTGTGACGTGCTGCACCAATTCCTTACAGGATATCCCCTTTCCCCAGGTCCTGTGCGCTACTATGGCAATGTATCAAGTGCATTTCCCGTGACAAATGACAAATTAGCGTCAATTCCGTTTGGATTGTTGTATCTTGAATTAGGTTTTGTTAATAAATCCCAGTCTAGAACTCCTGTGAGAGTTTCACTAGTGCATACACCCCCATACCTTCATTGACTAACCCACTTGTCTTCAGCCTACATTTTTATGAATTTCTTTAGATATAATTGAAATACCCACGGCCTGGAAAATTTTTGCAATTCTTTCAAATTCCTCACAATGGACTGTGGTTTGCAAACCGAAAAACTTACAATGGAAAATTTTTGTACAGTCCTAAGTTCTCACCATTTCAAAGTGGGTAAAGGGGATAAGAATGCACAGCCCCCACAATTATTCACTGCTCTGATTTCAGTATCGTGGAAACTTCCTGAGGTTTCAAATATTTGGAGGAAATTTTTCCTCTATTTTATTTTTTCATAACAATAAGAAAAAATGTCCACCTCCTTTTCAAAGATTTCTCACTGGGCTGTGAGTGTTTACACGTAAAGGGTTGTTATTTAAGTAAGCACGGACTATAGACACCGTTGAAACTGTTGAAAGGAGAAATTTTGTTTGAAAGGAAAGTTGCTTTAAACCATTTTAAAAAATGGTCTCCTTGAATAAAAAATGGAATTTTAAGGACTGAGATAGTTTTTGCCATGTATTTTAAAAAGATTAATATAGAGAGGATAATCTGTGGTCAGGGGAGTAGTTTCAGCGGTTAGTGAACAATTTACCAAATAAGAAAAGAGCAAAACTCTTTCGGATAGCTTTATTTAGGCACATTTGATCTGTTGGCCTAGAACATCCTTTTCAGTGGCTTCCTGATCGAAGATTTCGTCATTTTCCACAAGACCTTTAAGAAAATATATGTCTTTTAATATTTACAAGTGACAATCACGTTGTTTTGAATAGTGTACATGAATTCATCAGCCCTAGGGATCAGGCTTTTCCTTGCCAGTAATGAGGATCGACTTCGGATTGCAGGAAAGGATACAGATGCTGTCATGGCGAGATATAGTCATAGATTCTGCTGCTATTTTTAATAACTAATAATCAATAACGTTGGACAGAGTTTTCCTCCTCCCCAGATTAGTGCCCGAGAGTTCCCCTAACTTTACCGAAGAGGAAAACAAAGTGTTATACCTAGTACGTGAAGTTTAAAATTCCAGTCCAACCCAATGACTGCATAAAGTAAAGCACAATCATCATTATCTTCTATGGCGTGGCGATCCTTAGCTTCCTCCATATTCTCAGTAATTAATAGTATGATACTCTCGAAGATCTACTTTCAAGAGTAAAACCTTAGATATTTTGCCATTGTTCATTTTGGAGACATAGTCAATTCGTCAAATTCTATGAATCACTCTACAACAAATTTTTCACTTCTACAATGTAACTAGTCCGAGTAATTACTTCGGAACTCTATACTCATGTCCCATAAAAAGTAGGCACAAGTGGCCATAAAAATTGAGAAACATCTGCTGCACTTTCTCTAGAAGACTCTTCCATAATTCCAAAAATTCCATAAAGTTGAATTAATTGAGTCGACTAAGGAACTCCAAGTGAACTACCAATGCACATCTTCGACGTCATTCATCCATCCATATCTGCAGCGTTTTATGTTACTGCCCTTTCCACTCGAGATTAGTACGCCTCCTCCCCCCTGAGATCTGAGGAGATCTAGAAAGTGGATATAATTCCTGAAAAGTAGCAAGACCTATCATTGCCTTGGCCTTTTTGTGCAAGTTCCATTACTACATCCATCTGCAATCTAACTGCAAATGTACTTCCACCTACCCCACATAAGGGTATATCCATTATCCATTCATACTCTTGTCAGATTTTCCTTTACATTGCTAGATGCATCCTTCGTCCTGGAACAAGCCAACAAATGTGTATGAAAATTCCGAACTGCATTAGATGGGCTGCAGATTTTAGAATTCAGCAGAATACCCAACCTCCAAGGATTATCGCATGCAAGAGGATATTGCTCAAAAAGTCATAGTGTGATAGACCTAGTCCTAGGCCATATGCGTCATATGATGGTTGGACCTAAGTATAACAAATGATTCTTCGTGTTGTACTTTTCAGTCCTGAAATTCTCCATTTGCATTGGAAATCTGAGCATGGATTTATTCCGAGAACACCAGAGAATGGTATTATCCTGGTGCTCTGGTGTGGCTGCACATTTCAAATGCAAAGAGTCAATAATTCCAGTGTTTTAAGACTATCGATTATGGACGTATGACTTTTTTAAATATGCCATTCCCAGGCCTTGCTAATGTGTACTTACAGGCCCATATCGTAGGCTACATGCCTTCATTAAAACTTTAGAACAGAGTCCAGTGAATCGATGTGAATGATTGCAAGTGCCTGGCCATGTTTCATGTTCAGCTTATGATCCCAGTTGTAATAGAGCAAATTTTTGCATAAAAAATTCAAAAAAGATTGCCATACTGGATGTAATTAGCAAATTAAAGTTTGGTTAGGTGGTGGACATTAGTGATGACAACGTTTAAACTCAATGGGCAGTTGGTGTACACAAGCAACCGGGGACCTTGATGAAGAAGGTTTCAGTTTTGACCGACACCTCTTTTGAAGGACGATTTTTTCCCAACCAACCTTTTGAGAGTGGAAATGGGTCGAGATGAAATGCAATTTCAGCAAAAACCCATCGGCTCAATGGGAAGAGTAAAGAGCTTTCGGTTCCTTGAGTGAATGTGTTCAACGACTAAATGAAACTTAAGCGATAGGAAATGGAACTGGATTGAAATTTTATTGAATTTTGGTAGTTTAATGAGTATTTTTAGAAACGAGAAAATCATCATCTCATAGAATCAAAATAGATAGCCATCTTGCAGTAGATTTATTTAGTTTTAAATTAATTTAAAATTTAATTTAAAGAAATTGCACTTTAAGATAATTTTAAATTGCATCACTTAATTAAAATTTCATTCACTTCATCTTCCTGGTTTAAAGCCAATTAAAAACAATTTCACTGCTATAAACATCCGACAAGTTCCTGAGAATACAATCCTGTTCCTCTGTACCCATAATGCACTTGTCTCACTATCCCCAACCCCCCTATGCATAATAACTTTTACCTGGAACTACATTCCGGCACACATATGTGTATCCTGTCGATTTTAATATTCATAACTTCACCTCGTTGTGTGCACAACTTTAATATGGCCTAAATGAGGCTGACACAATGCAAGCAATTTGCATAAATTGCAATCACCAACGAATCCCAACGACGAAAACGATTTCACGCATCCCATCACCACAGGAAACCTTACTAAGTTTAAACACCAAATTGTATTCGATGTGATTTCCATCCTAATGGGACACCAATGTATGTACACAAAATTAATGCGATTTTGGCTAACAAAGTCATCCTCCTTCAATTTCATCCATTTCATCCACCTGTTTGCTTACCTAAAGATTTGATCGAAATTGAAGGCTTCAGTTTCCGTCAGGATCAGGTGCATTATCCTTAAATTTCTTGTAGTGAACGTCTCACTTGCGGGAGAAAAATAACGCAACCAAAAAAGATCCAAAATTATGAATCGAACACAAGAAAATCATTTAACGAAAAATTTTGTGATATTATCCAAAAAGTGCTTCTAGAAAAAGTGTGTGATTTTGAACATTAAAAGTGATAAAAAAAAAGCAACCAAAAAAAAAAAGAAATGAATATAAAAAATGAAATCCAAAATTTTCCAAATACGAAAATAACGCGAATATTCTAAACATGAAAAAAATAAAAAAATTCTCTAAAAATACAAAGAGTAAAATTCAAAAAAATAATAACAAAAAAAAATAATAATAAATAAAAGTATAAAGTAAATAATAAAAACGAAACGTCTAATTAGCAAAATTTTAGTTTTATGAGTGTGTCTAGTGCAGACGTGATTAATATTAAGAGGAGACGTAGAAGACGTAGAAAACGAAGACGCCATCAAGATGCAGGCGGCTTTGATGTTAAGATCGAAACAGCGGGTGGCACGTCGCAGAAGATTAAAAAAACTTGGAAGAGCTGAGTTGCCCAGTAATGTGGCAACTAAAGAAATAGCCCCATTTCCACGTTATCCACCAGAATCATGGGTATGAACTATTGACTCAATAGTTTTGTGCTACTTCTTCTTGTTTTTCTTCGTTTTGTTTTTCTTTTGAAAGTTCAGGTATTTATTTTGCAGAAGAAAGAAAAAAACAGATTTCAAAAATTGAAGGAAATTTTGAGCTTTTCTTGATCATATATTGCTACTTTCAGGGTGCTGGCATCTTTGAATCTTCTCTTTCCAGGTCGAATAGAAGCAGGTATAGAAGAGTTTGGATTTTTTCGGACATGTTCTTCCAATTTTCACCCTTCAGTACTTTTATTATCCCTTTTTATTATCCCTTCACAGTATAGATCTCAACAACGTGATCTTCAAGGAGTTTCCGCCTTTTTAATAAACTATTGAAGTCGTTCCAATTGCAGAACGATCGATCTGAAGTCCCTACGTCTATCAAAGGCCATAGAAAAGCACCTGGTTTCTTCTGACCCATATGTTAGTATATTTTCTTCTCAAGTCCAAAAGAAGGATCACAGACCCTGCAAATAGCCCGGGCAACAAGGATAGTTCCAAAGATCTTCAAGTCCTTGCATCACGAGGGCTACTTTTTCTGAATATGAATATGGCAGCGACGACTATTTAAAAGGCGGTTTTAAAAACTGTCATAGGGTAACTGGACTCTCCATGTACACACTATAACAGTCTCTATATTGGTAGCCGAGTAGTCTTAAAACCATGTATTTCTTTCCGGAACCAACACGGAAATTGCCTCACAAAAAGAAGTCCAAACATCATGGCATCACATCGCATGGCGTCCAATGAGATGTCTCACTATAGAAGTGTATATCCAATGCACTGCTTTTAGTTTCATTACACGGCATGCATGGAAATAACGTTCTTATGTTTAAGCTGACCTTCGAACTCCCGAACTCCAAGTCAAGACGTTTGACGTGTATGGATAGTGTTAGCTCCACCTAAAAAAGGCTACCGAGTAAATTTATTAAACTTCCCAAAAGGTAAGGAAAGGATTACTTCTGGTTAAAACCAAGGACATGATGTTAATAATAACTTTACGCTATATACCTTGTCCCGTCAGAGTTATTTAGTGTCAACCAATAGACACCATAGGGCAGATATCACTATGCCGTCTTATGCACATCCATTACTGGCACACATCCTTGCAAAACAATATGTCTGTCAGTCTATGTCTTCGAACAGTTTCGCAGATAGAATATGCACAGGTAGTGCCTTACTCCAAGCTCCTTGATACACCCAGAATACGCATCCCCCATTCCAGTCAATTGCTTTCAGTACCCTTAAGGTATATCTATCTTTCTCGTACGCATGTTGTGTGTGGACATTTCTTAAAAAATGGTATCATTATGTCAATGTCCACCAGCCTTTCCAACTATTTCAGGAAAAAGAGTCTCTGTCGTTTGTCTAGATCTAAAGGTTTACGGGTCCGCCATCCTTAGATTCAAGAAGCAAGGGCCAAGGCAAGTCCTGTCAAATCAAAATTCAGTCAACTTCTTTCTTCCACTTTTAGGAGTATAGAAAAAATCCCAATCAACCTAAAGCTTTAAGAGATGGGAGGACGTACCTTCTCTTCACTCAAAACCCTTGCAGCTGTGATTCATCTTCAGATCACTTGCTACCAAAGAATTGTGTCCGGAAGAGACGATGGTAGATCTCTGCTTTTGTTTGGACGATCGATTCATCCAATATTCTAAGTGATCTCGTTGTCGTTGGATCTACTTTCTTCGAGGACCTTCGCTGATCCGGAAGTCCTTTGTGGTCTTCTGTTGCAAGAAGACCACAAAGGACTACATTTAATATTTCATGACAAATGCTCTTTAGAATTCCTAGGTCTCTCTAAGACCCCTATTGAACAATGGGCCTATAAAAGGCTTGCGTTCGAAGAGCTATTTTGTTCCTACTCCCTTAGCAAAAAAATGCCTCTAGATTTATTCTCACACACTCAAGGCTCTTGTATCAGTATGATCTAGATGCTAAGGACTCCCTGCTGTGTTGCAAGATTATCATGCCATCGGAGATAATATTTACTTTCCTGAACCTCCGTCTTCAGCAATCAGAATTTACCTGTAGTAAAATGCGATCCTGATCGGCTACCATTTTTCCAGTGTCTCAGTAGTATCGATTTTCCTGCTAGTTCATACCAGGGATTAAAATAATTCCCGCTTGGGTTCTATTACCTGTATAGGAGCTGCCTGATATCAGATGTCTTTCAGAGGTTTTCATCTATATTAGCTCGTTTTGAAGGTATTTTAATTCTGTCAAGCGAAAGAGGAGTGTTCACCAATCCCTCTGTCCCTTTGAACGGCCTTTAGTTCTCTAATTTCTTGTAGTCAATCCAAATTCTTTGCCTAGTTGCATCTCTGTTCACCTAGTGAAGGTATACCTTTAGGGCCTTCACCACAAACTACCACCTTGAGAACCGTCTTGACTACTTGGGCAAACCTAATTGCCTAGTTATACCTTTCGATTCGGATGCTATTTATGATCTTCGAATCTAGGTAATGTCTTGTAATTCTTGGACGTAGCAGGAGCAAACTTCTAGGGGATGTGCATTTTTTTCATGTTGTCCCATTATTTGGAACGATTATTTTTGTTTCAGATTGGCTCAACATCCACAACTTGACCACAAGCTTTTTCAATCTTTAACTCACAAGAAAGCCGGCATCTAGTTTATGGCGCGTATTATGGTATAAGTAAAAACATTATATAAAACGTGTCCATCCACAACATCTCATAGCTCCTACACAACAAAGTATATTGATTCTGCAACGTCCAAGCTCATCTTTTAAATTTTTTATTTGTGGGTCAATGATGTAATAAATTGTGAACATGTAGATACAACTATAGTTAGCAGCTCGTTAATCCAATTTTCGGTTGATATTGATGTTTTTATTTCAAGGAATGAAATCCTCTTCCCAAATCCCAAATACAGTTACGACTTTTACCTCCTCTAGAAAAGCTATCTCATCTCATTATTAACTAACTAGTAATAGCTTCCTTTTTTATACAACACCCTCTTCCTGGAGACGACGATGAAACTTTGGACGTTACTATTGTCTTCTCAGCCAATGTCTTTATTGCTCCAATGGAGTACTCCTTTTAGATTCATGAACAGAATGTGTGAAAATTTACTTCATTTCGCCCAGTTCTGTTGAGAAATATGGGCTTTTTAAACACCTTGTATAACGGTTTTTAAAGACATTACATTGTTTAGTGGTGGAAATCTGTTTTTTCCACTCATTGTTACTGCCTTGCAGTTACTTCAAACCTTTGAAAAAGTCCTATAATTTCTAGATTATTTACAGAAATCTCTCAATTCCCTCACACACATATACACATACCTGAAAGTAGCAATATAATTTAATTTCACCACAGATTTGCAGAAAAAAAAAACGCAAAAACACCTGAATCCCCACCCCCCTGGAAAATTCATACAACGCTGAACTTTTTAACAGCACTTAAAGTCTCCAGAACTCAAATAGAATTAAGTGTAATGTAAATATCACACGGAAAAGTACACAAACAAAATAATTTTCAAACCCTTTTGCAAAAAAAAGAGAAAACTGCAAAAAAAAAAACATATTTTCCCTTCTTATCTTCTGCTTTCAGCATTTTCACTACATTTAAATTCGCTTAGTCAAGAGTTTCCTCCTACTGCACATAGAAATTGAAAAAGTTGCAACAAAACTTTGGTTTTTATAGCAAAATAAAAATTAAAAAAAAACACTTTAACTTTCTCAGCAAAAAAAAAAAGAAAATTAACATAAGAGCAAGAAAAAAGTAATTGGAAATTAGCGAGAAAGAAATTCTAATTAAATGTTATTAATTTGTACTTTTTTTTGTAAGACTTTTTGAGCGAAGCAATTAAATTGACGATGCATTCACCTTCTTCTACCTTTCATGTTATCACGACCTTAGAATCGATTCGGTACGAACTTCCATCATTTTTACTGTATGTAGTGAACTATTTTTTTTTTTTGTAGATTTTGGATGATATTTTATGGAAAATGTAGAACATGTTTTGTGTGTATGTTTTGAAAGTGAATTTTGTATTAAAAGTTCTATGGCGACAGTAGAAAGAGTAGTGTAGAAGTTTGCATGATTATTATGGTGTACGAAAATTTTTCTCTTAGAAGGTATGTTCTAAGCTTTCAGATATTTGACTTACCTTTTACAGTACAGCACTTCATGAATTCACTCACCGTTTGCTTTTGTAGAGACAATAATTCTACAGATATTATCGTCGTACGAAGTAACAGTATTTAATTACTTCGCCTATAATCCAACTATTGCTAAATAAATGTTCTCTTTTCCTATTGTACACTTGGACTGTATTATCAAAAATTCATATCAATCCAAGCCAATACATTACCTCTAAAGAAGAACCAAGTTCAATGATCCTAGCACTAGTGTTCCTAGATAAAAGATGGTGTCATCAGTATGAAAACTTTGAGAACATATAATGAAAAACTTCTGACAATTCGTTCAAAGTCAATCCCATTAGTGTCCTATCTCTGATTTGTCGTAAATCCCATGAAATATTTTCCTCTTATTATAGCCCCAGCAAGGACCTACAGCGATGTTCCTCGCCAAATAATCCACAACACCCTAAAACTTGAGTACCTACCAGCTCCAGTATAACTACAACTTCTTTCGAAAAACATTATACTTCTGCAATTCTTTGATCCTTGGAAGACACAATCTTTTCACGTTTTATAGTCTTTCCATTGGCCAATATATTCTTCACTCTAAAAAGTGATGTACCACAGGGTTCTATACTAGTGATGAAGTTTTTTTTGACGAATATTTCCTGCTAGCAAGTAGGCATACTTTGATTGTGGATTTGATGATGGCCGTGGAATACTGGAAGATCATTCAACAGGTTTCCTCTAGGCAAAAAAACTGTATCGTAAATATCATACAATGCTTCCGTTGCCGTTATATGGACTTCTTCATTCTGCTTCATCCGATCGTTAATAACATTTTAAAGATACTGATACCATAGCCACTATTAACATCCTCCTCACTATATCCACGAAGCAGCTGCTCTCTTGTCTATTATAAAATGACATATATTCCTCTTCTTGAAAAATATATCAGCAGGTCTAAGGATATATAAAAATAGTCAAAGATGATAATAACCCCTAACCCCACCTAACTTTGGTCTTTCGTAGTGTTTCGAACTGGAACCAAATAGAAATCAGAAAATTTTACTATAATTACTAATTTTAATTAACCAAACTTTCACCTCATCTCACACTTTGTGTTTTAGAGGTCGATAGAACTTTTTGTTACCCCGTAAAAGGGCTTTGATTATTTTGAAAAATCAACGATAATCATATTCATTCAACAACAAACACTCACTGATTTTCCCCCTATTTTCTTCTTGAAATGCGAAAAGTTTTACCAAACGTGCACACGTGAACACCGGAGATTCATCATGAGAAATTATTGTCTTCTTCCTCCCTAAAAACTTTTCCAAATTTCTTGTAACCTGAAAAACTTTTGGCTTCCTCCTTTCATTGGTTACCATCTCAAAATTAGACCTCCGATTCCTGCCAAAACACGAGAATAATCATCTCTCACAATTGTCTTCCTACCATGTGGCATTTTGTCTGTTGCAACATTTTCCCTGCACTCCAAAAAAAAGGACTCCCTCAAGAAGTTGAGGCCTTCATAAATTGAAAATAATTTTTCATCTAGAACCACCGAGGAAATACTTATCTTCCCCCCCATCAAACTTATAAAAATTGTTCTTTCCTGGAACTAATATAAGAGGATAGGATGCAAACAAGTCCCTCCATGCTCCATCACAAAGTCGAAAACAACGTTATCTTGTTCCTTGAACTTCTTTTGAATCTCGGCTAGAAGTGGGCCATGAAGCTGTTGCTTTGTTTGCAAGAAAGTCTTCCTGGGCTGGGCATAGATATAGCGAGTGGGATACTTTAGTTCCATCATGAGTGCATAGAGAAGGGGATTGGATACCTTTGCCATCTTTGTTGTTATGGCAGTAAAAGTAATGAACCAGGATGGGGTGAGGAGGGTAGTGGTTGACGAGAAAAGCTAGACGTTGATTGAAAACTGCTAAAGTGGTGCATGTTGAGAGGTCTTATTATAACAAAGTCTGGTAACAATAGTCAAGTATTGAGAAAACCCAGATCCCTTTCCCTTAGTAGAGAAGGTTGGGGTGAAGTGTCGGTGTGGTATATATTGCAGCAACTGTACGGAGTAAAACAGGTACAAAATGCAGATCTAAAAATAAGTTGTGGTGTAGGTGTTGTGCATCATTACTTAAAGGAGATCTAACTATTCGATTTGACCTGAATCTCTTACTTTTGAATGAAGGACAGATGCAGGGATGCAGATGTGCTCCATCAAATTGATGGTATCTCGAAATTGCGCTATCTTGTCTTCGTTGCATGAGAACTTTATTGGCCAGGATTATTTTATTACTTTGCTTGTGATAATATAAATCTAGGACTATGTCAACTATCAACCCATAACCGTGACCCAAATGGTATTCGTACCGCAAGTGTTGCTTGGTATTATCGATAGGAACAGATTACTTGGCTTTTTGTCTGAGCGGTTTTGGCCTGAGAGCCTGAAAGCCCTTCTGTGAAGGCTAACATTCTTGTTACAGGGTTACTTTCTCGTGAAGCCCTAAATCACCCCACAGCATCTAATCTAGAAGAGAAAGAACAAATGTTGATTTCAAAGGTTCCAAGCCGGTTTTAGGCCACAGGACAACTTTATCGGATGCTCCTTAGATATCTAAAAAAAAACTTCCGATTGTGCTTCCCTGTTGCCCCTACCTAACTTTTATACCAGAGAGTATCGCACCTGCCCGGTACATTTTGACTTTCAATGTGGTCTACTTTATTTCCCTGCCTGTCGCCTCCTTCAATCCATTGTCTTGTAGGTAGTGCCTACGCCCAAAATCTTGGCTCTTTGGAATATAACCCAGAGCTATTGGGACTTTAAAAAGGCTGCAGAAAATTAGAATAGCTACCTCCTCACCCCAGTGAAGCATCGAAGGAAATATTCCATTAAAACCAGAAGTCTTAAAAGGCAAAAGGCTCGAAGGATTGAGTTGTTTCTCCGATCCTTCTATTATATACTTAGAAATTTCTCTACTTTGATCTCTACTTCTGCTATGGTTTTCATTGGTTTTGAGTGGTAGATTTCTAGGAGGACTTCTACCATCTCTCTTACCGTACATTTTTTTCGAGCCATCAATCCTCCAGACTAGTTTCGCTACGTCCTGGATGCTATCTATCTGTTCATTATCTTGCCTCCAACTTGAGCTTTTAGCTATACCAAGACTTTTTTTGTAGTCAGAACTTTTCTGTATTTCATCCAATTACCCCCTCCAGTCCTAAGACTTTTATTTTTGTGGACTGCAATGCAGTGAACGTTGTTCACTGCCTCAGTCTAAGAAATTCGAAACAAGCTCTTCCTCATCCTTCTCTTCAATTTAGTCCAAAAATTGGTGGCAGGATTCCTTGGAAGGAACTCTAATGTTAAACTATCTTAAACCTCCATAATAGCAAATTACACAAACGTTTTGAATTATATTCTAGAACAGCAAATAAATCAAAATGTCTAAAATCCGGAGCAATAATTAAACGTTTTTAGGCCTCAATTATTTTTCAGGAAATTTCCTCTCTAAAATACCCATCCCTTATCAAGGGCAGCAATCAAAACAATTCTCCTAATTTTCATACCGGAAAACAAATAAAACAAAAACCGTACATTTTTTGGGCCCTATCTAAAACATTGTCCAACCAAAAATTCTTCTGAGTTGAACTTTACAAAAGAAAACATTCCCACCAGCGGATATATAACGAAAAATGAAAATCGATTTGCCCTTGAATGGGAGAAACCTTTTAACCTCACCTGAAGCACGCAAATCTAAGTTCATAAGGGAATTAAGCTCGAACCCCCTACCACAACTCGTTCCAACTCCATCAAGATATGAGCGCGCTCTATTCAACAGAAAAATAGACGAAAAAAAAGATACGTCAACACGAACCGCCAAAATATCCCACCTATGTACCTCCACTACGCCACCCTATTTTCCGCCCGCTTTTGCAACTTTTGAAATTATAACCGTGAAGGGTAAGGGTCCTCTTAGCTGGTCGTCGTCTAGTCCTTTTCACATGCAAAGGTGTGCCAGGTGACCTACTTACAAACGTGAAGTTGGCCATTATTGCAGCTCATTTTTTTATGTTTAACTTAATTTCATTTGGTATTCAGGGCTGGGGAAGATCACTCAGCCAATTTTAGTCCTTAGTGGATTCTGTTTGGGACAGATATACAGGGATGCATTAAATGTCCTATTAAATACCATAAAATTTTGAGCACTTCATTGATTTTCTCAGCAATTTCATAGTCATCAACTTTTTGGCATGAGGAATCCATTTGAATGATCCATGAGAGAAGTCAATGCAGTTCTTCGATACTTCCTACCACACATTTCTCTAGCACGCCTTTTGCTGTCTGTATAATAGTTACCTGCAAACACCCCATTCTGACTGCCATCCCATAAATAAAGGACAATTCCTTTTTTGTCACATTATTAAGGCCTATAAACTCCCAGACATTTATGCAAATGGGATGACTCTTGGCTCCCTCAAGCTCAGGACATTGTTTTCGCTCCGCTGCTGGCGTGAAAGTTGGAAATTATAATTAAAGCATTTCCTGGAAAAGGAACTTTCCAGCTAATTCACTTAAACCAGCACGTCAGGCGTGAAAATTTTTTCACATTAGAAGTGGACGCAAAGGTGAGGGACTCTCATCGTTTACATGCTTTAATTTTCCTACCTCCCAGGTGGAACTTTGTCATTTCCTCAACAGTTATACTAGGCTGCTAACTATTTTGATTGTTTTGAAAGAGGTCCTATCCTGTTATTTTTGGTAATTTAGGAAATAAGGAAGTAACAAACAGACGCGAGGGGGATTCATGAAACAAGTAGAGGCGAGACAATCAGGAAGACCAAAGGCCAAAAGACAATTCCGGAGATTCTTCTGTGGAGAGAGTCGAGAGTGTCAATGTCACAGCTGCGAAAATGCCTATCCAAAAGTCTTATTCAACCAGAGCATAGTGCTCGACAAAAGTGGAGCATGAGCCAATTCTATTGGGCCATCCTTACAGATCCTAATGGAGGAACCCTTCCCAGATTGCTTCAAGCCTCGCTACAAACGAGACCGTTAGATTAGTTGGAGTCGCTTAACTTGTAGCCAAACTTAGTGAAAACTTTGTAAACTTTGTAGCAATGGACAAGTTGAAGAAAATGTAATGGTTAAAGTATAGCTTTCAATTAAAGTATTGTTTTGATAAACATCCGGAAGCTTTCGTGGAGAATTATGAACGAAACACAATACGTTTTGCATTACTCTGCCATTATCTTTCTCTGTTACCTTACCCTTTGCATTACTATGTCATGGATGCTAGTGATTTCTGTTATTCTACCGTGAAATTACTCATTACCGTGCTCATCGATGTCTCGATTTTCTACTGGGATGCTTTCAGTATCACCAATGCAAGTAAATATCAACTTATTATTGTAATAGTTTCTTCATCCTCCCAGTATGAGCACTACAGCTTTGAAAATTGCTATACCAGCTTTCTCTCTCACGACTTCCAGAAAGATAAACTCAAGATTTTTCTTCGTCGCTTCATCTTAGAAGCTCCACTGCTTAGCATGTTGACCAATGAAGTCTCATATATAAACTGCTGTATGAGATCTGAAATTATCCTGGAGAAACAATACCCGTTTCCTATTATTATAAGTATCCTGCTGTGAAGGTTAGGAGGTTCTTCCTCTATAGTCTGATGGCACTTTGTATCGTCTTCCGTTTCACATTAAGATGTAATAGTGAAGAGCCCATTAATACCTCTAAGATCGTAGAATGATAGTTGCGGATGGCCATACAGAATAAGTAACCATTGGTCTTATGACCGTAGTATTATCATTGGCTCAATCCTCCAAAATTGTACCAAAAACACTTTTCACTTTCATTTAGCACCTTTTTTAGCTAAGGGCTCCGTAAATCTTTGATCTAATCCTTTATTGTTCTACCTAAGGAACAATTTCTTTTCTCATTTCTGTGAAAGGCACTATTATTGACCTTTCCGAGTTGATCTGTAAATATTACCGTAGTTACCAGTTTTCTATGGTATTTAAAACATTCTGCATGTGATCCGAAATCTCCTAACTGTTTCTATTCTTAATAATAATAATCAGCTCATTGGTATAACTGATATTGATTATGATATTGGTGGATGACAAGACACTTCCTCGAGGATAAGCTCTGGCTGTCATTATAGTAATTGTTTTCCTTAGACTAGACAGCATATATCTACCATTGGAGTTTCTATGCTGCTCCTGACAGCAGCTACTCTCATAGCATAGAAATAGGTACTATGAAAGGCTCCTTCGATGTCTCGGAAGGGGCAAAGGGCGGTTTACTTGTCCACAATTTCTCTTTCTAATTTAGCCACTAGTTGGTGCAGAGCTATTGTCCCAAATTTTCCTACCTGATAAGCATGTTATTGCGGTTGTAGAAGTGATCCAACGAGGTCTTACTATCTGATTTAATGGTCTACTACGTTCTCTATATTTATTGGTATGAAAAATTCTGGTTTAGACAGGTTTTGAAACTTTTTTTGTTGAGTGGATTACGTTTTCAGTAATAATACCCACTCCCATTGCGTTCTAGTTTAATTTTGTGATTTGATCTACAAACTATTGCGAGCTCCAAACCATTCAAACCCAGAAATCGTAAACGTTTTTCCCACTTGGTTATTGAAATCGAAGTCTGCGTTAGGAGAAAAGTACGTTATCCATCCACTGAATCCATGCTTTGCATGTCTTCTGAACCTGTTTTTTAGAATTTGTTACAATTTCAAATTTGATATTAATTTAATTATTAATCAGTAGATGTCACCAGCTGTTGTGTTATTACTTTAAACTATTTTCACAGGACACAGGAGCAATAATGTCGTGCAATTTCTACTTTTATTGATGCTCTTTGCTGAATTCCCACTAAAAAGGGCACCGAAAACTACTTAAACAGATAAAATCTCTTTCGGCGAAATAATCCCTGAACAATTCCAACAAATCCAACTCGGTCCTTTACACATGTCTCCAATTTCCCGGGAATTTAAGAGTAAAACGCTACAATAATTCATTGAATGCACTTAAAAGGTCTCTACATCAACAATCGGAAAGAACATGTCTAAAAGAAATTCCTTGTCCTCTCTTCTTCCCCATTCACCAAGAATTTATCGCCCAACCCCTGCAATAACTCACATGTGATAAACCCTTGTATCATACCACCGACATGAACTTCAAAAGGAAAGAAATCGTGGCGTCCAGAAGTGATATATTACTAGAAAGTACAGCGGACCACGGTCTCCTAATCAAGACATGCAATAAACTCAAACTTGAAATTGGAAAATTCCTCACAGGATACCATCCTCCTTTCTTCTCGTGTATCCTGATGTGTTGAGCTCACCTTTAGCTTTAATTTGTGTTAAAATCAACAAAAACTCCATCGATGGCGGAACAGGGCGACATCCCCCCCCCCTCCCAACAAACGGGAACGACACAATAACTCTTTTTAGGTGAAAATTTTCATCCCGTGTCCCGGCAGTCTTTAACGACCCCCCCCATAAACTTTGTTTGCCTTAACCGTAAATTCAAACAAAGTTGTGAAAGCTTTCGCTTGTTACGAACTTTAATTGACTGACAAATTAATTGACTTTTGCCCTGAAAATTATGGCAAACATTTGTTCAAAGTTATGCACCCTGCCGGGAATATTTTCCTTGCCGCCATTCCAATCCTGGATCCTTATAATCGATTTGTTGCGCTAAAGTTTACGAACTGTCGCAACTGGAATTGCTTTAGTTGCATGCATTGATACTGAAGATTGTTAGTAAGTAGTAAAGCAAAAAATTAGCCAATCCCTTTTGCATGATACTCTGTTATCCGCCTTCTGCTTCAACTGGATCTGTGTGCTTTGAGTGATGGAAAATTGTGAAATTTCCGAGAAAGATGTGATTCAAGAAATCTCAATGTCTTACTGTTTTTCCCAATGTGATTGGAATTTGATTTTGCTAATTTCATAAAAAAACAAATTATTCTATTTAATAGTGCGCTCAAGGTCGTGCAGCGTGGCTGGAACGTGGACGACGGTGTAGTGTTCAAGACAACAATCCTGCTTCCTGCCATCGAAGATGGGTGAAACGAAATCGAGTAAGTATCTCAATCATCCAATCCAATTATCACCTGACTGATTCCGAAACCTACCTTCATTACAGATTCACGATTCATCACTTGGTGGCTCATCAGATGACGAAGACTTATTAGGTGTATTAAGAGGCCCTAGTTCATTTGCAAATGCCTTCCTATACGTTGGCTTAGGTACAATAGCAATTGGTTTAGTTATAGCATTCGTTGGAACCGGCGAGAAAGGGTTCAAAACTGTTGAATTAAGACTTATAGGACCTTCGTTAATAGGTAAGTATGCCATCTCAGCTGAAATACTCTTACGATATTTTTTTACGATATTATTTACGGTATTTTTGTTTTTTTGTAGGTATCGGATTAATTTGTTGTATCCTGCGAATATGTTTTTGTATATGTCCGTCTCATTGTATATCGTCGAGTAAAAGAGCTAATAAGAAAAATAATAATAAAATCGATGCTGATCATACGACTTCTCTGTTACGTGGCGAAAGTAAACGTGTTTCAATCGCAAAAGGTCCTCATTTACAAGTAAGTATATTGCTAGTCTTAGTCAGGAGCATAACAGAAAGTTTATAGATCAATTTTCTGTATTCGGAAAGAACTATGGTCTACTAGCTAAGCATGCAGGTATATACGTTCTGTTCATGGTATAGTCCAAGACAAAAATATTGAACATAGGCAAAGGGCGAATTATGAACTATATGGAACTTTTCAGGACTTATAATAGGAGGATTGTTCGATAGACGTCCACAAATTTCTGACAAACCTATGTAAAGTTCCTCAGACCCACCTTTTATGAGTCCAATTGTAAGAAGTGCGAGGCATCTGTTAATAAGTCTTCGTTTGATTTTACTTTGATTCACTCTTCAGATAGTAATAAAAATAATGAAAAAAATAAAAAGAAAAGGCTTAATACCAATCAAAATTAAAGCAAAGTTAAATTCAACATTCTTGGCCTTTTTTCCTTGTTTTTCGATACTGAAAATCTAGCTGTCCAATTGGGCCACGTTCTGGAAAGCTATAACATCACGGAAATGATTGAAATGGTTTACAATATGGTATTGAATTTCCTATCGACTACCGTCCAGCAAAAATGTGTGAAATAGCAACCCCAGCAGGTATTTCAAATGATAATGTATTGTACGGAATTTTGAATCACGAAATGAACTTGAAACAACTCCGTGCGGGATGTGTACCACGTTTATACCCACACGAAAAAAAACCTAAATCAGCTTATAGTTCCACCAGACCTTTTACCAAAATTCCAAAACGATCCGAGTGATTTTTTGCGGCGATTCATAAGTACTGACTGAACCTGGGTCCACCATTCAATCCCAGAAACCAAAAAAAAAGTTTAAATAATGAAAACACAGAGGTTTCCAACGATATAGCGACAGGAGAGAAGACAGGATCAAGACGGTCCTTCGAACACAAGCCAATTGGTAGGCCCATTTCTTATCCATCCGATAGGAGAAAACCCAGAAATAGGAGCGTTTAACCACCTGGTCGACCTAGTAAAACCGAGGGGGCGTTCCAAGCCATCTAGCTATCCATTCATGCAAATTCCGATTTGCAGTCTCTAAGGATTTGAAGATATATCTGCCTGCCTCCAGTACGACTTTGACCTCTGCCTGAGAAACCGTGGTGTACTTTTCAAGGCATAATGCCGTATGCATTTCCAGGTCTTCGCAGAGGATACGCCCAGGCTTGAGAACCCAATTCTTACCAATAATTTCCCTCGGTAGGTCGTTAAGGCCATATGGGCTCTCTCACTCTTTTCTTCAATAGTGATTTTCAGGTTCGTTCAGTTCCTATCTAAAATAACCCCCAAATATGTGACTCCTTCTTGTAATTCCAGCTCAAGAAGGATAATCGAAGAAATCTTTCTTGTCCTAGTGAAGAAGTAAAATCCTTTTTTTTGCGAGGATTATTCATCAGACCGAAATCAACCATTCGAATGGCATTAGAAGAATGAGAAGATCGTTTACACAGCCCTGTAACCATCCTCCGTGAGGAGCACAGGAGATCGTCCATCATGAAACCCGCTGCCGTGGAGACAGAATATCACCTCGTGAATCTTTCCCTATCTACGTTGACCACCAAGATCCGCACTGATCGTCCTGTTGCTAAGCATGTGCGAAATTCCTTCCCAAATGAGAACTTTGACTCAGTGCTTCTGCTTCAAGTGTTGCTTATTTTACAAGGAAGAACATCTCTGCCAAGGGACTTAAATGGTTTGAAGGAGTTCATGGCCCCCTTTACTTTGCCGATTGTTATAAAAAATCCACAGAGTTTTTGTCGAGTTCAACTGGAGTTTGCATGTCGTTTGAGTGTAGCTGCGGTGGTATCGAATCTTCTAGCTTTCCGTTGTTCTACCAACTCCTCCTCCAACATAGACATTCCACTCAATATCCCGTTTATAAAACTCTACTAAAATCCCAACTGTTTTCATTCCAGAAATTCCCATTAACACATAAAAAGAACAGTAATAAAATGTTGAACGAAGGTATGGAAGCGCTGCGGCAAATAGCAACGACCTCATTATTTCTGCAGAACGAACAGAAACCAACGACAAATCGAGTTGTTCCTATAATAAAAGAGCCCGAAAGGGCAACAGGTAAGTGCACCACACAACAATATGAACAAAAAATCATTTAATTAACCCAACATGTTTGTCCCCCACAGAAGAAGCCCCAATGGAAATGAAAAAACTCGATACCACCCTAAATATTTGTGATGTAAGCGATGATGAAGATGAGGAGGAGGACGGCGCTCCCAGCTATAGCAATCAAACCGAGTGTTTAGTTCAATCACAGAGCAAACTAGCACGTCAGAGGGTGCCAATGAATCAGCAACAACAACAACAACAACTGCGAAGGGACAGAGAAGACCAATATGATCCAGAAGCATTGCTGATGGAAACTTCCCTAATGGTTATAAATCCTCCGCCTCCAACATCTGGGAAGACAACAATAGCTCCGTCGTCGTCACAGAGTTACGATTTACCACCAGCAACGCCCCATCAATATCCCCGAATAGAACAGCATACACCAGGTCAAATAATTGACACTGGTCAAAGTTTACAACTGCCACCTGCCCTCACCCCCACATCACCCCTTCCCATGCCAGTGAGCAGTAATCAAAGTTACACCCGGACATCAGGTGGGCCGTTGGCAGCCGGCACAAGTACTCCGGTGCCTGTAACCCCACAACCTCCAATCAACACCAATCTACTGTCTCCACCACCCACGATAACATCAGAACCAGAATTAGTTCTAAGTCCGGCGAAGCTAGGCCAATAGTTGTTTGTAGTTAAGCCAAGAGGGATTGCTCCGGTTCCTTTGACTTCTGTTCGCCTTGTAACTGTGCGAAGCCTCATTTGCCTATTTATTATCGATAGATCGCGTGCCGAAGGCGGGACAGTGTACACGACAACGCAACCTCCATATTGCAATCAATCCCGCAATTATATACTCCCGCAGTTTGACGCAGGCACAGAAAAGCTCTATAATTTTCACTGGGCACTCAGGCTGCAGTCAATGCGTTTAAAAGCCAGCCAGCGTTTAGAACATCCCCGGCCCATACAACCTGTGTTTTGCCTGCAATGTCAATAGTCAAGTCAGGTTCCATGGAACCTTTTAGTTGGGTTGATGGATAATGTTCACCCACCCCCAGGAAAAATGAACATTTGCGTGCCAATCGAAATAAAGAGCCCAGGAAGGGTAATTAATGGAAGAGAGTACCTGCAGAGGATTTCGCTGCTTTCGTCACTTAATTAAATGACAAAAGATAGAGATCTTCGGACGCGACCACCTTGCCTTTACGGCATGACATTTGGCTACTAGGTCAGCTAGCAACCGGGACGGAACTAGACAAGATTATGGTGTCCCACACTCCGGATGTGACTGGTATGGGAACCAGAAGACAATTTCCATTAGTTTTGCTCTGTTCGAGCCCAACGTACTAAGGTCAGGCATCCAAATTCGTGTTTGATAGTTTCCTGCTAAAAGGACACTAATTGGTTAATTGGTAATAAAATAGGCTTGTGAAGGTCTAGTCTTGTTCTTTTGAAAACGCACCTTGGCGAGGAGCATTTTTGTATTTCCCCAGTCAAATTTTCATAGATACCGCCCCTCCCCCCTCCGTTTCGTATCAATCAAAACTATAAGCTTGAGGCAAAATTTTGTAACGCTAAAACAAAAAACCCAATATCCTGTAAATATTAGTAGTCTTGCGATGATTTTAGGGTTAGTGTCTCGAAGGAAGGAGGGCCAGAAACCGAATATACGGAGTACAGACCTATTTGACGAGCAAAAACCACTGCATGCATGAAACCATATTCACCCATCCCCTGTGTAACGTAACATAAGTAAATCGTTTTGTAAACAACAACCATATATAAGTCTAATGCAAAATGAAACATGAAAACAATTATAACATAGCTAATGTAAAGACCTAATCATGGAGAAGAGATATATTTTTATTTTAGCGCATAAGTTATTAAGTTTTGGACATATCGTTTATATTTTTAACGTTTGTTTGAGATATACACAGATACTATACGAGAAACTGAGTACTTGAGGTGCGAAGGATGTAAAAAGTTAATATGGATTATGAGTTATCGAAATGTTATATATTATATGAGAGAAAAATAAAAAATGAAAACATTTTGTAGATTAATGAGTGATTATCCGTCAACATTTTGGCCTCTTCCTTAGATCCTGTTTCATTTTTCTTTTCTTTCCAGCTTCATAGGTTCTTTTATCATTTTTTTGCAGCTCATGCCATACGTCATCGATTACTTCCAGCATGCTCCTGATAAATGCATCCAATAATAAGTCAAGTTGGAGTCTGTCGAAATTTTATCACAATCTATGCCGGGGTAGCGGAGGAGTGGCTATTTACATCAGAGATTTTCTAAATTCCAGGGTGGTCTGTCCATCTGAAATCAAAGGAATACATTTACCGTCTGTGGCGACTTCAATTTTTGATGGAATTGTATTTTTCATGACATACTCTCGCGATTGAACTTATAGGATGCCAGTGAGTTAGGCACACACAACGTAATGCCTTTATTTCTGAATCTACTGACGATCAAACTAGTTAGGCCGAAGTGCTTTTACAACTCCCACAAAAAGCACCAGCAACTCCTATGCCCGTATAAGCATCTGAGTATGCCTATTCTGGAGAGATAAAACTCTTTTGTATTACTAAACCATGATACAATGGAACAGGATTGATCCCACTACTATACAATAATGGTCTTCATTTTTACCTTTTTAGGCCTGTTTTAGGTCTAGACTCTTGCTTCGCAGTTATTGAAACTTTTCATTAAGCGGATTTTTAATAGCCACAGAAAGATTCTGATCCACTAAAGGGGTTTCTGCACCTATGCAATCCGGTCTACAGTTCCATTTTTTTTTAAACCTTCATAGCTCGGTGTTCAGGGTGAATTCATTGTATTGTACTAATGACTTAAAAACATTCAAACGGTGAGACAAATTTCGATTATTATTTATTATGTTTTTGACCGCCATCCATCGCATAGTGTAAAAGATCATGGGTCTTATTATAGCCCGGTATAACAATAATATCTTCTTTGGCTTAAAAGCCAAAATAATAGGAAAAAACCATTTACACCTCCATAAGTTCGTTATAGCTTTATTAACTTCCCATTTGGAAATCATTGTAATGGGTCCGATTTGTCGATTTAAAAATTTCGACATATCTCCACGTCTCGAGATCCCCCTAAAATCCGAATCCATCGTTTTTAGAGAGATATCTACGTACGTACGTTCGATCGTGGAACTTTTCTTCGCCTCAAATATCTCAAGAACAAAAAATGATATCGACTGCGGGCCAATTTCATTCGACGCACAATTGCGTAATGAACACCTGATAAGATTTGCAAAAAATTTGAATTGGCGGTTGTTTTTTTTTTATAATAATTAAACTTTCAAAAGCAAGACAAAATGGCCAATTGGAAAGTTGGCAGTGTGTGTAAACCAGTTGCAACCAATTTATTTAGTACTTTTTGTGGATGAGGCTTCCCGGTGAGTTTTCGATCTAGCCTAAAATCTATATGTCTTGCTTGTCCTGAGAATCCTATAGTAATTTTCACTTGAGATTTCTCCTCTCTGTAAAGAGAATTGCTGTTGTCTCTTTCACCAGTTCCCTATGGTGCTTAGGGATTTTTGTATGCGTTTAGAGATCTCCTAATAATTGCTCCTCTTCACAAGAATAACCAGGATCATTTGTATAACTCTGTTGTTAAATTCAACTTCGAACAACTCCTGAAAGAGCTCATCAATAACCACCAACCATAACAAATAGAACAGGATTCCTCCGTCGGAGCAACTTCTGGTGGCATATATTTCATCTTCTTCAGCTAAACCAGATATGGAATGGTTCTTTTGGTAGCTGCACGGCCTGATATTCTCGACTGGGTGCCTGTGTGTGATTTACTTACTAAGAGCTCTTTCCGTCTGCTCGCAAATCATTTTCAAATATCTGTGGGTTGTTTTTTTTTTGAAGAAGAAAGTAAATGAAATACGAATTTTAGTTAAATCTAGGACAATATATTGATTATTAATTCACTTGTAAATTTACTCTAAAAGGTACTGAATTCGGTTAAAAGTGGAAAACCACGAGATTATCAGACAAAATAGAAATTAAAAACGGGACGAGTAATGGTAAAAATGTCCGTCGGGCCAAAGTAGTGATAATCAACAGCGAAGAGATTAGCATCTGCTCTCACACGACCGCTTTCACTCCTCGCTTTTCAAATGTAGCTAGAATTCCTTTCGGCCAGAACCAATAACCACAGGAGGGATGAGAGAACACCTCTCGTTGCAAGTGATTTGCTAAGTTGTTCCGCTCCTTTTCTGTTCTCTCCTCGAAG
>QYTT01081338.1:0-12829 GCA_006980735.1 Dasypogon diadema
TGCACCTTTTTGCAACGAGAGCTTTAAAGATTTTGTCCCATTTTTCTTAATTTAATGGTAAAAATTTACTTTTATCGCTTATTGCATTAGGAAAGCTATAAGCAGTATAGGGACTTTTATTTCAAAAATTTAAACAAAAAATTTTAACGATGTGAAACCAGCTATAGATTTTTATGCGGAAGACTTGGATGGGTATGAAAGTATGTACATTGTAGGCTGTAGTTCCAGCTGTGGAAACGAAAATGCTCCACACTTTCTTATTCTATATCTTCGCCATTGGAAGCATTAGATAAATGCCCGAACGACGCTTTTCCAAATATACATATTTACGCAATTCAATAAGTGAAGATCGTCTTAACGGCCTCGCCCTGTTAATATTCATCGCGATGTATGTATAGATCTAAATATAATCCTCGATAAAATTTGCAACAGCTCCAGCAGGCGTCTAAATTTTAGATTATACAATCTGTTTGTATATTTTAATAAAATCAAAAAAAGTCAAGTGCTCATTTTATTTATCTATTTCCCTATTTATTTATTCGTTATGTAATCATAACGTGTGCTAGTAACACAGTTGACTTAATTCTTAAAACGAGACATTTTTCATTTTTGTGTGAAAATAATTAATTAAAAATCAATTCTTACTAAATTTCAGGCCTTGTGCGTAAGCACTTTCAGTAAGATCCAGATTGGACCAATGTATCGTGTGAAGTATGTCTATTCCGCTAAAATGTGATTATTAAAATGACGTCGCAGACTTCGAATATTTCTCCATCTAAAATATTATAATCATCGATTATAATGTCAACTTCTGAAGATTCTATACATTCATTTGTTGTTAAAATAAATTCTACTTATTGCTTTGTAGCTTTGTTATTTATTTTATTTCATTGATTTAAGTTTATAAAAAAGTTTTATAACAATTATACTGTTAATAAGCTAATGTATTATAAAAATAAAAATATATTTTTAAACTATTGGATGTCATCATTGCAACCTTCGATCATTGCAACAGATTGTGACGGAAAATCTTGTAATTTTGTATTTCTGCTGGAATCTTCATGTTGAATAATTTAAAAAAAAAACAGCATGCCTTTATCTAGAGATATGTATTGTGTAAACGTGCATGTATATGTGTACTCTTTTCAATACCTTCTGCGGTCCAAGTATTCGTGACCTTGAAGGGTTCTGGCTTTGATTAAAATTTCCCGGAAGCCTTTTCCTACCTTTTAGGGTATTAAAGCAACTGTTATGTATATTCTCAAACAGTTTGAAATAGAGTGAAAAGTGGAAGAGTGAAGTAATCTTTCCTAAAAAAAGTGAGTGTCCAAAATTGAATACCGTCCTGTAACAAAATTTTTAACAAAAGACGGATTAAAGCCGGCGGAGATCAAAGAGCGGATGGATCGTGCATATTAGAGAACCTTGCAGAAAGAAATTTATATTTATGGCATATTATGTGTTTGTATTTAATAAAGGGCTAAAATGATAACACACCGGCAGCTTGACATATTTTTGAAAATTAATGCAGAAAATGTATGTAACGGCTGACTTTTAGATGGTCTGTGACTATCATAGAAAAAATTCTTAAATTCATTTTTTTCGTTTACACTGGGTATCTGAATGTATTTAGAATAGATTTCCTACCCCACAATTTTCAGAACGTCATTTAAAAGAAGATAACTCTAATTGCGACATCCCTACACAGAAGTTCTGATAGCTCTCAAAACAGGAGGGATGGAAGATGACCGACTTCGTGGTTTAAATTCTTCTTTTACGTTCTTAAACAGATTTATGAAAGCATCTTTCATAAAATTCATAAAACTAAAAAATAATAATCTCAATGGATTATGAGATAAAGCCGACCACTTAAAGCAATTTACCTCGCATCAGGTATTTTCAGATGACTTCGTGAATCTTATAATTTCCTATTTTCATCACAGAGATTTCTTCCTTACTTTCGCTGCTACTCATTGCAAACAAAACGAAAACATTGGAAGTAACAATAAACACTAAAAGATAGTAAATGACTTCCTTAATTGAAAATGTTAGGATTATCTCTAAAAAAATCTATCTGAAGTTCGCTGCAACTCCTTTTCAAAACAAAATTCACCTTGTTTTAGGTGGCACTACCATATCTAGCTTACGATCGTATTCCATGAGTCCGAATTAGAATCGAATCGTAAACATAAAACTTTTGAATCGAATGGTATTCAGTGATAGGTGCCCAGAATATGATGTGGAAAAAATCTTTTGAATGACAGACTTGCTCAAGCGTGTAAAATCCCGGGAACACAGCAGTTGCATTCTCTTCAACTATCTGGGGAGTATTCTATACAAACTAGGATCTTCTCAACATCCACACATAAAAAGGTTCACCATATCTTCACAAAATACAAATGCAGTTACACATCAAAGAACATCACTGGATTTGTTCCCTTTACAATGGATACCCCATGGTACTTGGGATGTGTTTCATCAGAAGAAGTGGATCGTTTTAGAATAATTACTTTAGGACGGAAAGAAAATTTACAATTTTTCTTCCCGGGAAAACCACGTATAGCGACTGTCGACATGATGTCAGTACTTTTGGAAGTAGATCCAAGCAGTGATGCAAGCGGTTCGTATTCTAACAGAGGAGGAAGCAATAAAAACGCTCACTGGGTTAGATGAGTATAATACAGATATTATGGAACATTCGTAAGTTATTTTAAGTTGTTATTATCCACTTTAAAGCTTTAAATGAATGAATGAACTTCTGGAATCCACGAGAAGGCAACAAGAGTGAGAAGAACGATGAACAAATTTTGTTAAAGGAAGTTTCTCTATGTGACTCTATGCTTAGTAGTTTTATGCTATTCTATCCGCACTCAAAATTTTCCCTCTTATATACTATATGCGATATCACTTTTATATTGCGGGAGTAGTAGGAGCGCAAATGGGGCAACCATATAAAAAAATATGGAAAAAATCGGAAGTACGTCTTAGAGGATATTCAAGGATAAAGGATTCTTCTTATATGCTTAAAATTTTAATTTTGTTGAAAAAATTTGTTTTTTTCTGAAAGTTTCGTCGATCCCCTTTAAAATGATGCCACAATCACCAATATACCAATATCGGCTACCTTCCTGCTGAGTTATACACTTTCAAAATTGATACTAAAGCGACATTTCAGAAAATTTTCAACTTCCATATCTCGACAAGTATGTATGCAAGGGGGGAAGCCGAGAATTTATATCTTACATATATGCTCCACATTGCCATATTATGGTTCAATTGTGGTGAAATTTTGGGATGGTCAGACCGAAATGGTAAGACGATTCTTCGTGGAATGACTCATATATTTTGAGTTGTCATTTTGAATTTATTGTTTCTTACTCTATTCGCTCTTATTTAATTTTACGAGAAGTTCTTGCGATTAACCTTATGAAATACCTTTTTGGCTAAATAAAGTAAATTCTAACGGTGTTTAATATCGATCAAATCCTCCACAAAAAACCCATATATAAATTATTGGAAATAAGAAATGCTAAGCACAGAATTCCAGTTTTAAATTTTGCAATAATTGAGCAAAAACCACCCCAGTTAATGGCACTGTGTTTAATATCTTTGGAAGTTCCTTGTTGTACTTACATTTTCTTTTGCACATTACCACACAGTCGATGGCCGAGTGGGCTGAGGCGCATGTCTGCAATTTTTCTCCTCTGCTGGCATGACATCAAATCTTGCACGGGCCGCGGCGATAAATCTGGATACCAGTAGTTGAGGCAATTTCTACTGACGAGAATTATTCTTGCGAATTCTCTGGGATGTTGCACAATAATTTCATGCCAATAAAATTGTGGGTCACTTGCAACATTTGTCAAGTTAACTTCCCAACCATCCTCTTCCCCAATTTCCCGCTGGTGCTGAACTTAATGCTTTAAAAAGGATACGTTAAGCCAAAATCCCGCATAGGTATAACTGAAAAGTGAAAACTAATAACAGTACTTTAATCTCAACCATCCTATACATAACATACTTGTCTTCTAATTAACTGGAAATTCTTTTCAGCCCACCAATCAATGCATACAACCTAAAATCTGGTACATAATTATTTACTTATACCAAGTAGTTTTGTATTAAAAATCGATTTATTCCATTACTGTCTCAACAGTCTTAAGTTAGTACAATAATCAAACTAAAAATTAACAAATTTCATCAAATCGTTTATTACTAAGCAATAAATTACTTGCAGGATTTTACAGAGAAATGCATAACAAGAACTTTATTCTAAAAAGGTCTCCCTAGAGCTTGACAATAAATTAACTCCACTGCAAAATCCATACTTTCATCAACTTTCGTAGACGTTCTCATAAAAACAACAGGAAACGCTCCATCTTGATACAATAGTGGATAAATTTATAAAAATAGAGCAAGGAATGATTAAGGAATCGTTGTTATTTAAAAACGCGTAAAACATTTAAAATTTATGAAACACAATAGAACACATTTGGTCAATGCTCATCCGTATATGATACCAACATTTATTAAAAACGAAAAATATAAAACTTAACAAAACGGATAGCAGCAAAATATGTAATGTCTGAGAGAAAAAATCATGCCTTAAAACTACGTTATACCGCTTACAAAGATAGTATTTACTACTAATTTCAAATGTATTTTCCTAATGTTGAAGACCTCCAGAAAGGCGATGTCTTCAGTTGTTGTTTGTTGTTGGCAGTTTTTCCTTGAATTGTTTTACAGACTTTTTCGTTGCACTTTTCAATTTAGACTTTTTTATGACTGGTATAGCTGGCTTAATTTTCTCCTAAAGTAGACAAACTGTTTTATAATATTAAATCAGGTTATTCATTTTTTACTGGCTCCTTGTATTTTGCACCTATAAACCCTGCACATTTTTCCGCCCCACAGTGACACACCTTTTTATCATCTCCAATGCATTCCAAGTTGTAATTGAAAGTCAGTTCTGTATTCTATAAGATTAAAATTTCCTCTCAGTTAATATCGAAAATTAATTATGAAAGTAGGGAAAGGAAATTTTGAATATAAGTTAAAATAAATTTTCAAAATTCAGTGGAAGACAATTTAGGCGATGTCGGTATCAAAGAGCAATAAATGTTAGACTTATATTCTAATTTAAAGAGATATCACACGTAGTAATAGTTTTTATAGACAACCTAATAATCCTTTACACAACACTCAACGGAAGAACGATTACATTTTTCCCATTAGAATGGTACTTAATAAAATAAAGAAAATAATTAGCATGTTTTGATCAGCAAACAGAATTAACGCCAAAATCAATTATTCATTCATATTTTTGTAACAAGTTATTTGAAATTTACTTTTATTTAGTTAAGTACTTACCGCTGGAATATCCTTTATTGCAAAGAGTCCAACACGTGTCACACCATTTATATTCCATTTTTGTGTCTCACAATTTGGTTCACAAGAATGATTCATAAATCTCGCTAAATTGCCTTTAGGGCCAGCGTCAATCATGTGATCTTTTTCCAATGTTAAGAAGTAATAGTTTTCGTCTTTCTCTTCTTGTTTTTGTGCAATTCGACGTTTGAACTCCGCATCGTCTATAATTTCTCCAACATATTCAATTATAAAATCTCCGGCCATTACATCTTCTTCACAAATCAAACCCCACCCCTTACCGTTGGTGCGACAAACCTTCAATGGGGGATACAATCTTTTTTCGAACATTTGATTTTGACATTTTTCTCCAGCCGGACAAATTTTCGGATTACATTCGGTCAATAAAAGTCGATTAAGGCAGCCCGAATTAGGACCGCAAGGATTAATATCACTTGGGTTACAATCACAAGCAGTTAATTCACTTACATCTACTTCTTGTAGTCTAACTGGTGGAACTGGACGATTCGCCTTAATTTTAACATAAGGAGGAGGTGTTAGCCGCTTGTCTCTTTTGTCATTATCTTGTGAAAGCTTTTTCGATTTAATTAATTCGAATGTGCGTCTGGCCTCTTCTAACCCATTCTTGTAGGTTTGATCGATTCCCTTGGTTTGATTAACACGACCCCAGTCACCTTCCTGATACAGGAACACGCGGTTGCGACTTATCCATGTATGATCATTTGAACCAAAGAAACGTACACAGAAATCACTGGCATTGTGTGCTTTTCGCATCAGGTTTTTTGGTACCTCAGGCGGTGGAATTATTATTGCTGGCCACCATCTATATGTACCTAACTTTGCCCAGACCATTTCGCCATAAAGTGGCAATCTGCCTGTTTCACATTCCTCACATATGTAGCTACCTTCGGGTTGGGAAATCTTTAAACATTCGAGGTGAAAGGAAGTTGGGCAGGTCTCACAGCATATTAGACTTCCTCCAGTTGCGCATATAAAGCACCAGTTGGCGTTTATATTTTGCAATTTTTTATCGTCACCCTTTCTATGACGCGGACAGATAAGATTGGTGGCAGTTAAAAATTGTGTCCCAGCTGGAATACAGAATGAATCCATATGGTATGTTGCGGGACATTCAACACATTTTGCTAACTTAAATTTATCTATTTGGAGAAATTTCCCTCGAGGGTCATCGGATACACAAGTGTGACAAACATGACCAGGACATAAAAGACTCTCTATTTTTGCTGCAGATTTGGTCAGTTTAGCTTGCGGCCAGTATTTCAAGCAACCAAGGTGAAAATACTTACTGCACCAGTTCAAGTGGCACTTAAAACGTTCTCCTAAACTGGGGTCATTTTTTTTACATACAAAACATTCCTGCTTCTCACCAAACTTACATTGCTTACATAAGACCTCACCAGTAATCGGAGCAATCTCTGAAACGGCTTTTAAATGTTCTTCGGAATCTCCAGTAACATGCACCATTTGCGGTTGTTTTGGTAAAGATGTTTTTTCTGCGTAAACACAAGTCAGATGCAACCATGACTGACACGAACCTCCACATTTAAGAAGATTTGAGGGCTTATAACAAACTTTACACACAGGTTCCCGATTGAGTCCTTTAAAAAGGTAATTTTTATTAAGTTCCATTATATCTTCAACTACTTCTTCTACAGGCTTTGAAGCCCTTTTCTGCTTCTCCTTTCTATCCCTCGACAGGCTAGTAGAGCTTTCTGAATTTAAAAAGAAATTGTCCTTCTTCGAAAGAGTTCTCATTCGAGATGATAGTCGCCGGATGTTCATCTCATTGCTACTAAATATGGAACTGAAGCTGGTGTCTTTCAATTCTCTTCTTGCAGCATTACGAATAATCCATATTTGCTTTACGTGCTCGTATAGCTCTTTTTCCATGGCTTCGTTATTAAACACCATCGCATACGATTTCATAAGGTCATAGAATCTTTTAAATTCATCATCCTCAAACATATTGTCGGATTCCAAAAAATCCATCGAGTTAAGCTCTTCATACATTGATTTTGAATTTGATGCTATTTGTTCTCCGTTTAACTCTAATTTTCTGCGCTTCACAAACATTTTCAAGTCATCAATATCTTCATATGCTGGACTCTCCGGTGTGGGCGATCGCTCTCGTTTTGTATTGTAAGAATACTCTCCCGTTTCCGAAAATATACTGAGAGCATCCTGAAAAAAATCGTGAATGTAAAAAGGCCAATCATTAATTTCTACATTTATTTCAAATAACATTTAATGATAAATTAATAAAATCTTATTTGACAAACGTCGGATTTTAGAAAAAAACAATCTAAGACGAGAGACAGATGCGAAAAATCTAATGAATAAAAATCTAAAGAAAAACATTTTTTATGGGCATACACTCAAAAATAAACATTTAGGAAAGCAAATAATTTTGTACCATTTCAGTAAAGTGTAACAAATGCGTTGTGAAATTCAAATATCTGTAACAAAGGAATAAATAGCTAAAATTTCGAATTTAGAGTGAAAGCAATTGAAATACTCCACAGGCTTCATAAACTATGATAAATTCTTTTTATGACGGAGAGTTAGAATGTAGGCTTCATACAAAACACAGCGGTGGCCGGCAGAAAAATATAGAAAAAAGTGGGATTAACTTGAGAGTAGTAGATATTAATACGCATTCCATGGATCTTCGTACTACTCTACTTAAGGGTGCAGCAGTCTGGGTTGTTGGGTTCAAAAAAGCATTTTTCAATAGCGTCGACGGCTTTAAGGTTCCACCTTAAGGGCTTTGGATGCATGGAGGCTCGTGTATTCTCCATGACTCCATTGTCGAGTTCCTGCGAACCGAGACCCCCGTTTTTGACTCGAGGATTGGAATCTTACTCTGTAAATCCTACTCTGAGGCGCCTAAGCTGTACGGACGGGTCAAAAACTGATCTTATGCGAGGACCTAGGAGTGCAGTTACATCTTGAAAACCACACCATGGTCTTCCAGGCGGAATTAAATTCACCAAAAAGAACATTTTTTTATCTATAGAGCTAATCATATCAAAGATATGATTCAAATAAAGTATTAAGATGTCGAAAAGACTCTGACCATTGTCGTCAAAATAGTGGAGTGCATTAGGACAAATATAGCAACAAAGGGGATCTAAGTTTGTCTAGGAAAAGAAATCATAAGAGCGACGAACTCCACGTTGAGATTAATTGGAAAAGTAAGAAGCGCTAAGAGAGTGCAATTTATTTAAGCTTTATATGTTATCAGCACACCACCACCTGGTGCATCAGAATCACCGTATCTGCCTCTATAAAAAGATTGATAGAACTCGTTAACAGCTTGAAAATGAAAATTGCAAAATACTTTTTCGTTTTAGTTCTTATATTCCCCTTCATAAAGGAAAAACGTTTCCAGTTTTTTGTATTTGATTCAGCAAAACGTATAATCTCTAGAACCATATAAATCTGAAGGCTTTTGCGAGGTAGAAATTCGTGCGCAACAATGCCATCCGGGCAGAAGCCCGGAAAAAATTTTATCGTGTCAGTTTAAATGAGGAAACCAATCTGGGCAAATGACCAGGATTAATAAGTTTACAATTAATTGGAACAAAGGAATTGGCACCACGCTTTGCACAGGCGTAATTTACCACCAGCCGGGAGACGAAGTATATCTTGGGGCGCCACACCACCGTCAACGAAACTTTTGCAGGCCTCCTCGGACCCAGCAATACAAACCGACCCAAACCGAACAGACGTAACATCAGCCCACAGTCCACAGACGTTTTCGTAACTCTCGGGGCTACGAGGAGAGCCAGAAGGGAATTAACGCGACGGCCCCGATGACGTTTACAAGATCTCTTATGAATGGAAATGTGAGGCATAGAAGCGGGCCCGGGGTCATTCACACCAGCAGCGGTAATACCTATTTCCAAAACTGGAGGAGCCCCAACAAAACCCTTGGGACCACCGCCAACCATATTTCAAAAGGTGTCGTCTCAAAATGTTCTTCAATTAGTGTCCAGCTTTCTACTTTGTAGGAAAAGAGTAAAAACTGCTTCTAGCCACTTCAAGGTAATATTTTTCTTATACGGATGCATATAAATTCATTTTTCAGATGAACTTATCACAAAATTCTTATTTTGATATCCGCTTTCAACTACGAACGAAATACACGAGGAATTTCACTTTTCAATACTAATTTGCCAATATAGAACAATCTAATGCACTTTTACATACCTCGGACATTCCGCTGTATTTTCCAGAAGTTCTTGACTCGTTTAAACTCTGTCGCCTTTTAATCTTTTCTTCCAGATGGTGTTTCCTAGTAAAAATACTTTTTATTTTCTTTGTAAATATTTCAATAAACACCCTTAAAAATAAAATCACACAAATCGGGGGCAACTTCATAAAATTAAGATTTAAGAAGATATTTACAAATGTAACACCACTTGTGCATTGTAAACTGAAAATGTATGGCATTTGAGTAATCAAATGTTTTCATTGCAAATGATATTCTTTTAAAAAGAATTTGTTTAGAACATTTTTTTCCAACATTTACAGTTTACACTGAGCCATCCATGTATACACAAATAATTTCACCTCTTACCGTGTTTCTTCTAAAATGGAATTGAATTTCAATGATCTTTTCTCCAAAGGTTCAGTTGAGACTAGCTCTGCTTCTAATATAGCACGCTCCCAAAGTTTTCTTTTTCGATCTGTTACGATAAATGCCCTGTAATTCGGATGCTTTTTATTGTATTTAGTAACAACTTCTTTCGTACGTCTATCAAAGTCTTCTCTACCATTAAATGGCAGCATATCGGTTTTTCGTACCCAGCTCCGTCTTCCATTGTCCGCAAAGAAACGTACGTGGATTTTGACCTGATTTCTCCCTATTATAGAGACAGTCCTTCCATGAGGATCTGGCCAAACAATACAAGGCCAATAGGGGAAAGTGGAAATACGACCCCAAAAAATAGCGCCCGTTACAACTGGCAATTCAAAATCCAAGTCAATCGATGATCCTTTTGCGCTATCAGTGGAATTTGCCGAAGGTGATTTATTCATCTCTCTTAAATTGGTGTTAACTAGTTCTTTGGTTTCGTTTACATTTGCTTCGGGTTTATTTTTGACCAAGTTTAAGTTGGAAGTAATTTTGTTAGCCTTTTCAGTTTCACTGCGCACCAAATCAAGCTCAACAGAACTTTCAGTTTGTTTCTTTACTGAATCGGAGTGCTCCACATTGATCTCAGAAGTAGTCTCATATTTCGGCGATTTTTTATTGAAATCAGAAACAGGTGTATTCGCTTTGTCCTCCACTTCTAAATTGCTGCATATGCCAGACAATTTCTCAGAATCATTTTTATTTTCTGATTTTTTTGTTGTAGTAGCAATAACGGAAGAATTAGGCGACTTTAGTGCAAACTGTTTTTTCTTTAACTTCGGGGAATTTGATTTTTTAGAGTTGTTTAATTTTTCTGGGTAATTTAATTTAATGAGAGAAACTTCTGGTGACAATAATTCTGAAGACGTTTGAGCTCCTTCTGCTGTAAAAGCGACTTTCACCACATCATTTTCTTGCTGGGTTTCCAACTCCGGCTTTCCTAAACCCCCTAAGTTTGTTTCTAAATCAGTATTTTCCATGTCACCGATATTTAGCTCTTTTACATCTTTACTGCTCTCGGTCTGAGGAGCTGTAGCCATATTTGCTAGAAATTTATTTTTATTTATTAATTTTTCAATGGGGCTCTCATAAGAAACAAATTTCTGTTCGAAAGCACGCCCCGGAGATGTTATTATTTTCAATTTTGAAGGTGTTCTGCGAACATAACAAGCAATATTGGTTGGTAGGAAATCTTCCGGTTCTTTATACCTTTGCTGGCGTCCATATCTACTCCGCTTACCATCGCTTGAGGAAAGTCCGATATACTTTGGACTTAAGTTCGATTGTAGATTTTCAAGTGGGGTTTTTCTGCGCTCTGCAAATAAATTATAAATAGGATACATATACGCACACCAACAATAAAGAGTACTTTTTTCTAGAGATGAAGTTTCCGAGGGATTAGGTGACTTTTTTGGTGTTTTATGAATATCTCTAAGGATTCTTTCAACTTCACTTTTATTGATTTCTATGAAAATTTCTGAAGACTGTTTCACAGGCGTCTTTGCCTGCTTGAATGACTTCAGGGTTCCTGGAGGCCTTTCTGCAAGTAGTCGAAAATTTATTATATGGAAACGTAATTGCCCCTAGTGTACTACTTTTCATTCTCCGAAACCCTTTCGATGATATTACTTGCTGCATTTTGGAAGATATTCCCTCTAAAAGACCTAGTTATTTACCACACGATTTGTCAATTTTTGGCGGGAAAACAAAGTGTCAGGATACAACAAAATCGAGAGCTTTAATCATAAATTAGTCGAAATTTTCTTCATATCACAAAGTTTATAGATACTTTAATAGAGAAATTATCACTTAAAACACATTTCCTTTTCTTATGATCAAATTACACTAATTGAGACTTGTAGGTTAACTCATGGCTCCAAGTACACAATGTCAAATTCACTACAGAAGTAATAATTCTTGAATAGGAACCACCGCTCTTAACTAAATAGAATCACAAGACACCGATATTTCTCAATAAATTAATTCAAAGGGCATAGTTTTACTATTTACCGGCTTTCCTAAATAAAACGACGCGAACCAAATGGCACAAAGCCGAAAGGAGCCTGAGCTTGATTTCGACCATTTCATTTTTAGCAAAGAAACTTTATACTATTTAAAGGTATAAGCGTTTAGGCCGTCCAATTGGCAGCCATGAGCAGTTTCGGCAGCTTCAGGCTTCGAGCATACAACGAAACGGAGTGCCAGGAAAGTGAAGCCAATTTTCTCATTAAAAGCCTGACTAAAATAAAATTACGTCACTTCGACGTATAATCCTTCGGGTTATTTTTACTTTGGGTACACCATAGATATCGCTGACGTTTTAATATAAATAGACGGAGTGAAACAATTTTTGGGCAGTGGATAAAAATCTATTTACCACGTACAGATTTTACGTAAAATCGATAAAAGTATTTAATTACGACAGTTATCAATAGAAATATATCTTAAAAAATTTAGTACGCAATATAAATTACTAAAATAATACTTTAACTCAGCAAAATCGAATTTTTTTTCACTGAGTTTGCCTTGCTTGGGAAATGTCAAATAAATTTTTGAGGATGCAAAGGATAGATATATAAAACAATATATCTATCTATTGTTTCCACCGACATAAAGAAATTAACCACGCGTCGTAATCATAGACATACAAAACTCCTGGACCGCGCAATGCTCTTTCTCACATGGGCACACTTTTTCCGGTCTTCTTCTTATCAAATCGTCCTTAGACGAAACGAGAGGCAACTACTTTTAACTCTTTCATTTGCATGGCTTGCAATGCAG
>QYTT01081339.1:2672-20819 GCA_006980735.1 Dasypogon diadema
TATTAAAAAATGACAGATATTTCCACCTTTTTTTTAGAAGAGAAATAGCTCCAGGACCTCTTATGAAAACGCCAACAAAAAGTTTACCTATTCATGCAGCTAACTAATTTGCATATAGCTGGCAATTAAGAGAGATTTCATCGATACATTTTCTAATTTTGGATTATGACCTTCGAACGAAAAAGTAATAGGTCTATTTTTTGGCTCCATTTCTTCAATTGACTTTGTAAAAATTTACTCCGCCATGTTCTGCTACTCTACGTCCCATATTTTCACTTACTTATTATATTAATCGAGTCTTTTTTGACCCTGTGTGGGAAAATGTATTTCCTCTATATATCTTGGAAAGTTTTTTTTAATAAACTCCCCAGGTTTAAAAACTAATCAGTAAACCAAATTATAGTCTCAGAAGCAGTCATAATTTGCTACTAGGCTGGGCTACCATTTAAATTTCCAGGCAGGTAGCAATACGACCTCAACAGAAATGCCATCTATAATCCGAACGTTTTCAATTGATTTTTGACTTTGATTGCTAGATTATTTGATACTTTTGGTTCTGACCGCACAGAACACCATATAAAGATAAGCAGATTATGAAAATGAAGAAAGCTCTGAGAAATACATGACCTTTAAGTATCCTCTTCCTCCTTATTAATTAAAATAGATTCTTCAATTTATGGCCAAAAAATCATCGTTTCTGACTAAACGCAGTACTAATGACCAGTACATCGTCAAGCTAGAATGCAATTGAGTAATTGAATTATTATATGCCATATATCTAATTACAACTGACCATCACCACCCAAAACACAGACTTTAGCTGCAACTTCCATCTTGTCAAGAACAGACTTGCTCCTTGGATCAATAATACCCATTATACAGCACAGCAAGGCAACATGGACATCAACGATCAGAATTAATACAAGGACACCAGCCCACAACCATTTACCACATTACTTCTGGCTGGGCCCTACTGGAGCGCCTCTCGTAGCCTCGCGATTCTTTACTCGGAAGGCATCCTCCACAAACCTTGCCACTAGCTCCCAGTGTTTCTCGATTTTGAGCATGGTCCAGCTCTGACTACACGGCTGCCTCTTCTTTCCGCGCACTGCTCGGCATCGTTCCTACCATCTGCGTTCCGAAAACATCCGTGTCTACTCAGACAGTTCACTTCGACACGTTTGCTGCCAATCCACGGATCGAGCTGTTCTAGTAATCTGGCAGTACATCGTCCTCTTTCCTGATTGCGCCACAACTCTTACCATCTACTCAACGTGTGGAAGCTTTCCTCCTTCCCGGCCTATTTCTGCTCAACTGCAACATTTTTAATTTAAGTGTCTTTCCTTTTCATCGCTGTCAAATTGGAATTCTAGCAATTGCGAAGCCTGCTGGCTCCAAGACACCCTGAAGGCACCCCGTCTCTGCATGGAGGCTAAACAGGTTCATCTGGTTACCCCCTATCTCGGTTTTCTATAACAATATGGATTGCATCATGTCCATGAGCGATCCATATTGCTATATATATTTTTTTTGCAATCTCAGAATGATTTTTCGTTGGCGCCTTCCTCCCTATGGTCAACACCCTTCTGGAAAATAATTTTCGCTAAAATTAAAATAAACAAACCAAAAGAAATAGTTTGAATTTTCTTAGAAGCCTGTTAGGGTTGAGTTAATACCCAAGAATGTTATGGCATAACCTATCATAGTACGAGCAGTTTATCTGATTTTAAATTTTTTGCATAAATCTAATATTACCAAATCAATCACTGAACTGAAAATCATCCCCTACAAAATATTTTCGCCATTCATTTAAACTGAATTTTTTTTTGTACCAAAACTTTATCACTTTTCTCTCAATTTTTCCCTGGTTTTCAATATCCCAGGTGTTTTCTTTTCGTGCATAGTTTTTTTTCAATTTTACTTTCAAAACCACAAGATAAACTTCTGGAGCTTCAGTTCTAAATCAATTCCGGAAGTAATCAAAAGTTTAACCGACAACTTGATATTGAGGTAAATAAAATCCACGTCTGCGAATGTGTTTAGTGTGCGAATTTATGAAGAACTGAAAGAATGAAGAATTTCTGACATTCTGAGTTTTGTTATTCTTGTAAATACATTTAATTGAATGTAGGTGCAGATGAGTGGGATCTGTGATTGCTACTCACACAGATTTCCGACAAAACTCCAGAAGAATAATTTGGAGCTAAGAAATTTATTCAGTCTTGAACAAGTTTTTATTACTCGGTGCCTTCCTGGGAAGACATACAAATTAATGAAGGCATAGAAAAAGTTTTGCTAGACTCCATCATCTGAATTAATTTCTCTGAATTCCCCTTGATTATCTCTTCAAGTGGAAAATTATATGAAAGTACTGAACAATCCATCGGTTCTTATGAAATTTTCTTGTCTGTCCCGAATTCGTAATTTGATACAGAAGCTCCCTTTCTATACATCAATTACAGCAGTAGACGTGGAAATTATTATAATTGTCCTAGAAAGCTAGAAAAAATATTTTCTTGTTCTTAATTTCCATGCTCATTTTGTATTACTTCCAATTACCATAAAAAAGAAAGATGTCTTATATTTAATCTAAAGATCACAGAAACCTCCTCTACTCTAAAGGAAAGATGTTGATGGCCGTTGTAAAGATCTCAGAATTAGCTACTTACACCGGGCATTACACTTTAAAGGAAAGTTTTTAACATTCATTCCCATTTACTGAACTTAAACTTGCCCTGGCAAAGTAAAAGCCTGATGTAAATGCTTAAAACGACTCAAGAATGTAAACTTAGCCATAGTAAAAGTCGAAACAAGATCGAGAAAGCCAGTTGCAAATAAAACCGGGTCATTAGGGGGTAGTAAAGAGTTTAATCCTGATTAGCATGGTAGATATTTGCAACTATTCGATTTGTAATCGATGGAGGTATGGAGCAAATTACACTTTATTTTCTGAAAAATAAAAATATTCATGTTCTCCTCCCAATAGTCAAGTATTTAATTTCCTTCCCTTCTTTCGAGGTGTCCTCTATCTATAATGGGTTACAATTCCCAACCTCCTCTTCCCGAAAAATTTCCCCCCACCTTAGTTGTACTTTCTGTACTGCTTGTCACCCTTGATGGTCAGAAATGCGTTTAACTCCGTCAGATCAATTGTCATGTTAGACGTGCTTGGGGAGAGGAATACCTTTCGGCGCAAAAGAACTATCACTGCGAGGATAGCACAGGAATCCATACTGGGTCCTGACTTGTGATATACCGTATATGACAGCTTCCTGCAGCTAACTATTCTAGAGAAGGTATACCTGGGGTAGTACGTGGACGACATCACTGTATGTATACTGGAGCTTAACAAAATAATGAGGGGGTGAATATACGGATGGTTAATTACGGACGGTCACTGGTAGTGGCCAAGACGGATATAGTCAGCCTCACGAACAGAAGAATCAACATTGTCTTGTCCATAGGGGTGAGCGGGGAGCGAAATCCAACAGCTAAGTCCCTAGGGTGATGATTGTTTTCAAACTCATCTTCGAGGAACAGATCCAATGTGCAGCGAATACAGCAGCAAGACGGGTTGCGTTCTTGAGCAACATAAAAGCCAATACCAATGGCCCCAAGTCCAATAAACGACACCTGCTCATGGACAGAATGCCGACTACACTGCTATACGGAGCCATGATATGGGCCAAATAAATGAAGCTTAGAGTTACATAGGAAACGCCTAGTCTAGTGTCGCACAATCTTATAGGCGGCAGTCCTCGTCATCGCGAGAGAAATTCCAACTAGACTCCTTGCATTAGAAACAAAGGCCATCTATGTATACCAAAAAGACTGAAGTAGGGCGGAAACAATGAGAGTGCCATATAGATATGAGAGTGCTGAGTGCCATATCTATATGGAGACAAGAGGAGGATGGACTGCTACATTACTGCCCGGGATTGAACCCTGGATTGGCAGAAACCATAATGAAGTGGATTACAATCTCCAGCAATTCCTAGGCGCTTCTGGCACTACCTCCATAATGTTAGCAGAGCCGACTCATCGGACTGCCCGTATTGCGGCGAAGGCAAGGACGATACCGAGCATACGATGTTTATCTGCAGCCGGTGGGCGGATGGGGGAGTAGTTCTGGAGTCGATGCTGGACCAGTTGTCACCAGATATCATAATGGGTCTTATGGTAGAGAACGAGGGCCGGTGGGAGTAGTGTCTAGGTTGGTGGAGGATATTCTCCGCACAAAAAACGGAAAAGCCTACTAATCAAGAGGCCCAACTCAAAGTAATGTGGAGAACAGTTCCGGGCTTCGGTTCAACGAAAGCGGTTTTAGTCGATAGTCCAGAAGACTTTGGCTGTGAATCCGACAAAACCTGAGGTTGGGAGTCCGTAAATTGGATTTCCCCTCCCCAAAAAAAAAATACTTCAATGTAAAATTATCACAAAAAAATTCATAATATTTCGAAAATAACTACACCTAACTTGATTTCTGTATATCAGCCTTCAACCCAGTCGCGTTAATATTTGCAGACTACTGTCACTAGTTTTCTATGCGGAACTGAGATACAATGCAGCAAATCAAGATATCACTAATAAATGTAAATACCTGAGTGTTAAGCACGAGTTAACCCAAATTACTTCTTTAGGCAATATTATCCTCCTTGGAAAGGAAATACCTTCAACTCACTCTTGAAGATAATGACTGATTGAGTGTCCCTGAGAAATATGAGCCCATTTCCTTTGGCTTAGAAAATACAGAATCTATCATGATTACATATTCTGGATGTGTGTCATGGAATGCACTTCAGTGCAGAGTTTAATATAAATTTATTGCCAATACAAGTCTTGGATATTAATCCTTAATGGTCGAAAATTGTCCATTTTATATGTATGATGTCTACTCCGCGCGGTCCTCCTAGCACTAAAGATTAAATTTGGCTTTATTTATTGTACTGTAGAATTTCACGAAGTGCAGATGCCAGCAGGCTTTAAGAGATTTATCCATAAATCTCTAACTAAGAATTCAAATCTCAAAAACAAAAAGCTATCAATTATTTTTGGAACTATTTGACTTTTTAAAGTTTTCAGGACATTCAGGAGCTACAATCCCTTTCAATGATGTTGTGTCTTCCCCTTTCAGGCACCAAAACTATGCTAAAACTCCACAAGAATTCACGAAACAGATGATGGCCTTAGAGGGTACACTTGCAACCATTAAAGTTTTTAGAATTAAATTAATTAGTTACTAGATAGATATAGAAATCGGAACGACAACATAACGACATAACAAACAGAAGTCTTCTTGTAAACTAGATATTATTCCATTTATCTGTGGTATTTTAGCTTCGTGTCAATAACTGACAGTTATTATATTGCCGAAAGATTAAACGACAAACAAAACTACAACTACACAATATCCTGTAATCTAAGACGATGTAATGTAAGATGATGTATTTTAGAATAAGTTACAAGTGAGAAAAATGATGAACCCAACTAACTTGTGCGCTTTAGTTAACGCTGCAGTCCGTAAAACAAAAGTAAGTTGGAGTCATATATAACGCCCAGGTCATTTATATCGAAGACGCAAGATATAGAAACATTGTTAATCTTATAGTCAAAATTAGTAGGGTCGTTTTTTCTAGGAAAAGTTATAGTTAAACTTTTATTAGTTTTTTTTTCTTACTTATGTCGGTCTCTGAGGGCCCTGTGAGGCTCTCCAACATAAGGGGCCTAGGTCTTAAAAGCCGGCCAACTCAGAGGAACTAGGTGACCAGAAGAGTTAAATAAGCATCAAACGATGCTATGCACTTTGCCTAGCTCAATATGGAGGGCGCACGGAGCTATTATGGTTGTTTTCTCTAATTTGAAAGCAGTTTAATAATTATTTTGATAAACTACTAAAAAGATATGCTTTTTATATCACATTAATTCCTCATAATTCTATCTCTTTTCATTGCTCTGGAAATTTTTCATTTTATTATTCATAGAAAGGGACGCAGAATAGGGTCGACTTCGGGACGGGTTATGTCAAAAATAAAAGGAGGTAGGTAATATATGTGATATATTAAATTAAAGGGAAACAAAGTATGCAAGAAAGTTGCATGTTAATTACAGCTTTTTTAGAGACAAAAACCCAAAATTTTGAATTTGAAAATCCAAAGCTCCTAGCTCCTCCTCTCTTCCCAAACAATTTTTTGTTTGTCGCATGGAAACTGGGACAGCCTTTTTATGGGTATTTTTACTTGAAAATCGACCATTTTGGCATAAACTTACTTATACCCTCATTTTGTTTAATGTTCTTATATGCAAAATGGGAGATAATGTTAGAATCAAAGAAAAAAAGAGATAAACTTATCTCTTAATTAATTTATTTCTTTTAATGTGATCCCTAGTTGATAAATCATTAATTACAAATATTTTTTTTAAATGACAAACTTTTCAGTTATATATAACTGAACATATATGTCAGCTGGGGTTGGGATGAATTTGACCCGCAGCTACCCCTTCCATTGAAATTAAAAGCTTCAGCTTCGACTGCACTTTTCCGTTTCAATAACCCCGGGCTCGGGTTACACTGCCATGTAGGCCACCTCTTGACGTGAGCATGACAACAACGAGACTGAATCTTACATGTTAGAGTTCTTAGGCTTACAATCGAAATTTTCTAAGTTCACAACTCCGATATCTGAATCTTATTGAAACTTTTGGATATCTTGAAAACAGAATCATTTTTCATCAAGATGGGGACCCAAAACCTACAACAATAATTATTAAATCATGATTTGGAAAGCAACCATTTAATATTATGGTTATTACGACACAAAGTCCAGATCTGAACTCCATAGAAAATTTATGAGTTGTTCTCAAAAAATGACCAGTAAGTATTGATGAATTATTTGTTAATTTTTAGGTTAATTTTGTAAAAAAAAGCTAAAGTTTTGCTTTTCATTAATAAATTGAGTGCTTTTAAGTGTTTTCATCCTTACTCATACATGTAGAATATAATTTATTAAAATTACTTACCAAGATGTCTACTTTCTTATTTTCTTATTACTTTTTAGCTTTTCAAATACTGCGTCTTAATAAAAAAAAACATTTTCATCACAGAATTTTCAGAACTGAAATATATATACATTCAACATTTACACCATGCATGTACAAAATACACAAAGCAATAAAACATGAAACCATAATAACAAAGAAAAGCAAAGAGCGCAAACTTTGCGTTTCACGCTAAACTCGAACGGCTCACACATTAATTTTTGCAATACCCTGTAATGTATAACAAGATCTATACCCCTTTCTTACAAGACAACGTTCATTATTACTTTCATCAAATACCCATTTTTCTGCTGGGTGTAGAATGATACTTTGATTGTATTGCAGATGAGATAACCAAATCTCTCGATATCAAATTCTTATTCTTAGTCCTCGTGGTACTAAGATATTTCGAGAGTTTTCAAATAAACAGATTTTTTACCCTATGGCTTACAGATTCACTTGGTAAACGTAAAACAGAAATAATTTCTCATGATTTATAAAAGTTCTGCCCTTGTTACTCTGAACTCAGAATATTGTATAATTACCTCAATAACTCTTGTAAATTTTCATTTTCATTAATTGGGCACATGTAGCACTAATTATCCTTTCCAGTTGTACGAAAACTCCAAAATTGTCCTGAATTGTTTTAAGCTTATTTTTACCTCACGTACTAAAGTTTTTAATAACTTGAAAGTAATTTATTAATGCTGAAAACGTGCAGTTGGTGAACCGCAATGTTCCATATGCAAATGAGGCACGTGATGATAAAAAAAAATATTTCGAATAAATTTTCCTCCCTAGGAAATAAAATATAAAACTTTATTCTCTTTTTTAGGTCATAGCGGGCGATATATGTCAATAAAGGTCAGCAAATTAAAGCAATTTTTAACAAAATTATGATAATGACATGACAGATTGATTTATTTTCTCATTTAAATCGGATGATTCAGAATTTAAAGGGAGAAATTTAAGTTTTACTACTATTTATGGCTATTGTATAACCTACATGGCAAATTGAATCCGGAATTTATTCTTTCAATAGTAATAAACCACCTGTCGAAAATGCTTGTAAGATCAGGCTTTATTTTCTTAATGCGTAGTAAATACAAAAACCCATGAAAACTGAAGAATCTTTCTGATTTGAACCACAGTTGCATTTCATGCAATAGTGTGCTTGATGTACAGTGAGTGTCAAAACTATTCGTTTGATAAATATTCTTGAAAGTTTACTCGTATTTTCATAACTTCGATATAACAATCTGCACTCAAGAGATCGCAAAATCGCTCTTTTAAGTTGATCTTTACGAGTGAGTTTTTTGTGGGGTTGTAATTCATGCGCAATCATATTTTGTGGGTAAAAATCTGGCGAAGAAATTAAATCAGACACGGTTAAAAATTTTGGAGTAAATTTTAATATTTTTGGTATTGTATATATGACTACACCAGAAAAATATTAAAAGCTAATCCTTGCCCTTGGCATATATTAAAATGAAATACTTCTAGCCTTAAACTTTAGTACCAATGATGAGTAAGTTTTAAGACGTCTACCTGTAAAAATTGAACCCAAGCTGTCAACCCAGAAAATTTTTTAGTTGTATTTTGTAGTATTAATATGAAAGCATTAAAATACGGAGCCGTAATTCTCCTTTAAACCCATTTGCCCTCTTAATAGCAATTCGCATAAATATTGAAACTCAATATGTATAATCATATTTAATTTTAGATTTGTATTTGAAAAATATTAAAATTTAATACTTCAGAAACTGCTAAGTCACACAAAATGTAACTTTTCGTTTCTCGAATTTTGGGTCGAGTCAGAACTAAATTTACTGAGAATATCACAAGTACTTATGTACTATACAAAAATTTCTATTACGATTTTTAACCGTGGACATAGTCTGTTTAAAAGAGAATACCAATCTGTGTGAACGACGCGAAATATAATAAGTTCGCAATTGGAATGGAAGAGATGGCATTGCATTTAGTACGGACATAGCCCTCAATATCACTAGCAAACTTGGCAGGATCAAGTCGATAAACAAAACATATTTTACACAAACAAAACAATTCCGACCAAATTATTCTCAGACCATTTTTTATTAAACCTAATAGAAGTCGAAAAAGTTTTATTGAAATTTCGGCACATTAATTTGGGGCTCTCATCAGAACTAGGGAATTATTTTCTAAAAACTAAATATATAAAATAAGATTGAATGAAAAAACAATCAAAATGTCACACCATAAACTGATGAAAACCACAATAAAATTATTATCTTGACACCAACTGAGTTGCACAGTGTTTCAGTACAGAACTAATAGATTAATTAATATTTATTATGAACCCAAACAAAGTAATCTACTTTATTCCGGTAGGACTTGGAAATTACCACTCAGAAACACCCATCCGCATATGTTACCTCGACATGGGCTTGATCCAACAACTCTGAATAGAGACATTTTTAGGGGACCAATTACCAGAAGGATGGACAGTTGCTGTAACGTAAAAATTTTATACTTTGTCAACAGATAAAAATTTTGATGGTGTCACATTTATTTGGATATGCTACTGTGGGAGTTGCCGACATTTTTATTCAGAAGAATAAATATCTCCGCAATGAATATCAGATCGTATACGGAATTATCTAACCACGACCTTTATCCTAAAATAAAATTTATCTGTTTCGTTTCAATTGTGACCATAAAACAGAGGCAATACCCTGAAATGGAGGAAATACTTGATATTTTCCCATTTTAAGTTACTTGTGAAATTTTTTAGTTCTTCCTTCAGAGAAGGCATTATTTAATAATTCTTTAAAGTAATAAACGTAAGATAATTCATGTAATCTGGTAAAAATAAATAAATAAATGGAACTATACGTAAAAATACTTATTTTATAAGCTCTTGAAATGCTACTTGATAAAGCCCGCCTAATATTCAGGAAATGCCTAACCAAACACAGATTTTTATTAGAGACAAAAATTCATTTTGCAAATTAAGGGACCTTTACTTTGCCAGACTTAAATAAAAATTCGAAAAACTAGGTAACTCTTATAACTGACGCGATACGTTTGTAATTTTAATTAGTGGATGTTTCTCGAGATACTGGTCTCTAAAAGCTACTTAATCTAAAAAAAAACTGTTTCTAGAAAACTGATTGTAATTTTCTAATAATGCAATATTTGATAACTTCTACTCGGGGCATTTGTTGTTTGTTTAGCTATTGCCCTACTCCCTTCCAACTATAAAAATATGAATAGAAAATGAATCACGATTCTGATGTAATGTTCTAGGATTTATTCCATAATTTTTAATATGAAAGAAGTTGAGCTTATTAAGCGATATGGTTTAGAGTGTCTGGGATGATGTCTATCTTGGTGCTGCCTAGATCAATAGAATGATCTCGAGGCATCAGCAGCCGAATAGTTAGGCTTCGGATGTACCTTTTCATGTAGAAAGGTAACACCATCCATTTCAATTGACTCCGCAGGGAAATCTATCTCCATGAACGCTAAAGTAAATCCACCTGTGGAAGCATCTGGTGAGCTTCTTCACCTATAAGAATAGTAAACTCTTCCTTATCGGAGGCAGATTTCCTCCCGGTAAGAAAATTTCTTCGTTGTTTGCCATCAGAATTCTTAGAGGGTGATACTTCCGAGCGGTTACTTTTGGCCTTTATGTGTAAAAACCTTCGTGGCTAAAATGCGAACCTGTTCAATGCTACGACCCTCTTTAACAAACCATCGAAGATGTTTCCCAGCCGAAAACCGCACAGACGAATTCGGGGATATTTAAGCTTAGTATTGGGATCGTCCTCCTTATCTAAACAGTACTTACAACCTCGTCAGATAAGGGTGAATCGTAACCGGTGAGATCGTAAGGAATTTTTGAAAACTCCTCTTCAAGGAGGATTTTTAAGCGTACCATTACCATTACCCACTTTAAGCAGAAGATCTGAGAATTTGCTGGCACAAACGCCACCTCTTGTACGTGTCGTACACTCATGATTTTCGTGAGTTTCAATTATAACAAATAAGACCTGCTTGCGTTCTCTATGTACCTATGTATCATTTAATCAGTAAAAAATATATTTACCGGTTTTCACCTACTTAAGGGGAGCTTGCATTATAAAAGAAATAGATTCTCCAAAATTCATATTTTAAATACTGATAGAGTTTAAATACTAATATTTCCTAGTACAGAAATTCCTCAATTACAAAAAATGCAATTCTACAATTTCAATTCCACAGAAACATATTTGAAAATGACTTACCTAATCACCAGTAGAGCACATACGTCTGGGATCACAATCGCAGTCAAAAAATCCGCAGCTTTTTTGTCGCGTCGCTAATTCTGAAATTCAGAAAGAAAAGAGAATTAGTTATAGTTTTTCGCAGTTTTACTTAAAAAATATAGCTCTGTATCTTACGAGACACATCCTACTTCCTCAAAATTTTTAAAAGATTGTCAACAATGAGCAGTTGACTTCTTTTAGTACTAAACTCTAACATTACTGACCACTTTCTCAAATTGAACCCTTTTAGTATTTAGTAAGCCTATTAATGCCCCAATTACCCATCAATACCTTTCTCAAATTCTAAAGATGCTCTTGCTAAATCAGTGATTTTAAAAGAAAAACTTTAATAACCAAAGCGAATGGGGATCTTTCCTAATTCTCATAAACCCCTAACCTGGAAAGTAGATGTGGTTATATCACAAGCAAAAAACAAAGTTGTCTGTGGTTACAATTAAAGAGGAATGCAAAGTTTTATTCTTACCATAGCGTTGCTTGGTTTGTCTTCCTGAATACCTTTAAACTCCATAATCAGCGAAAATACGAAAGCTCAACGGCTTGCACTGCTGGTTAAATGACAATAATAAAACTGAATACTTGGTACACAGTCTCTAATTGCCTCCAACCGGGAGTAAGGGGGGATACTCAAATTCCATAACGACTTGGTCTCAGGTATAATAGTCTTGTAATCTACACCGTAATGGTAGCTATTATGGGATGCTTTTCGTACTTAGCAAAAAAAGGTCGAAGATGCTATAGGACGGAAATCTGCATTAAATTTTATACTTAATTAGATTTACATCCAGGGAAAAGTATATTTCGGACCATCTTACGCAAAATTAAGACAATAAAAAATGTCATTAAAAATCATTGTAAGGTAGATCCTAATAAATGGTCTATGTCCACTCGAAAACATTATAAATCTTGGCATGATCTGTTGCTCCCCATTTTGGGTTTTAAGTAGCTTATTTTAAGTACACTTAGGCTTCAAAGTATCAAACTAGAAGTTTTCATTTTGAAGACAAAGTCATAACAATCTTTTGTAATAATTTAACCCAACCGGCCTTAGTCCAGGCGAGAATTTTGAACTTTGTGGTTAGTAGTCGGTCATCCTGAATCTACGAGTATCATTAATTTTGCTCTAGAAATGTAATATTAAGATCGGGTTTCAATACAATACAATATCACCTACTATTTATGCAGATGTAGTTTACACTGAATTCAACTTTTGGGAAATCAACAGAAAAGACCTTAATAGGATCGACTTGAAAATTATTGAACTATTAAAGTAGATTCAGCCTAGAGGTATTGAAATACTCTTAAGTGAAAAATAGTCCAGAGGTTTATGTAAGCTCGTTCTTGACCATGAAAAAATATTTCCACTAAGTACGGCCCTCAGACAACAACATTCATGAAATTATTTTCTCGAATTAAAATTAATTCAGTATTTTGGTTGTCGCTTTCCCAAACTATGATACCTCTAGATAAGTATTTAAAGCCCATTACTGTGGGAGGCAGCAGAAATTTTAAAATCAATCCAGATTTGTTGAGATTGGCCTTTTTGTTATAAATATAGAGTTCCTTTTTGCTCTTGGGCAATTCTTAAGGTGAAATCAGTTCTGTGTCGAAATTTGTTCTCATACCTTGTGACTTATATAAATTCACAAGTCACCGTAAGGATTTTTGAACATAAAACGCGCCGAACCCAATAAGGGATTTCGCTCCTTGGTTGTAAATAAATATGTAGATGCCTCGAGATTCATGTTCTCATACAATTTTCTTCAGAATATATCAAATTAAAACTTAGCTATACAAATAAACCAATCTCCCTTCATAGTTTATGTCTTTTAAATTTAGTCTCAAAAGCCTCCATGCTTGGATTGTTTTTATTAAAAATGAAACAAAAGTTCCTGAATCAAAAGACGGCCCTCTTTAATTATTTCTGCCAAAACATATCCCATCTCTGATATTTTTCTCTATTCTGGAATTTTACGAAGCCAGCATTCATCTACTTTTTAAAAAAAATGAAAATAGAAGTGACTTGTACAAAAATATTACAACATCTCCTTTTAGCTTCTGCTACACATATAAAACCGTACGACATCAAGTTGAAACAATAAATCATCAGGAAAACACGGAGACTCTTAAAAAAGAGCCTTTCTAGGGAGAAGTTTCCCTTACGATACAGTTTTTGGGGGAAAAATAATTAAGCAAAAAGACATGCACTATGTTACCTTTAGGACTTATACATTTATAGATACTTTCCACTTGTATTTGTGGTGTTGTATTCATGTTACGAGCCTCTTTATTTCCATAACATTTTTATCTTCCTAATTAGATTTAAAAAGCTTTACGACTTTACAAATTTTAATTATTTTGTTTTAATTTTTTGTGTCTTTTTTAAACCAAATAATTTTACTTTGCATCCTACTAAAAGTGTTCGCACTATATTTCAATTGGCCAGAAGATTTGGATCTAATAATTGTCGGCTACTTACTTTTCAACCTCATTGATCCTTAACAAACTCTTAATAGAAACTTTTTAATTTTTTCATTAGAAAAATTCACAATTTATCCAAGATCGTACCACTTCTTTAATTTTTCAGTCCCATCAGAATTTTATAAGCTAAAGTATTCAAAGCATGTTAGTTGGAAAAATATATTCGTGTCGACATCCATACACTTACAGAAGCCTTAAGATTTAACGTCATAAGGTTTCACAGCTGATCCTCCAAATGGATAACATTCTGTGCCCGTTCAGAGCGCGATACTCATTTCTTGCAACAAGATGTAGAAGGTATAAAGAAAATTATATTTTACTTGATTATATGGATACGGCAAAAAGAAACTCGCAAATTAATTAAAGTAGGTTAGGTTACAGTAGCAGCCACCTGGAAACCACAGACTCGGCCACACTTATGCAAGGAAAATGGTCCATTGTGATACCACATAGATGAAACCTCCTCTGAAAGGGCTCTTAGAAAGCAAATAAGCAGGAGAAAACTAAAACTAGCCACAGGAGTTAACACATTAACTGCCGTGCCGGTCACCGTTGACCGGGTGTTAAAAAGCTCTCTCACGACGAAGGCATTTTAACACGGAATTCTCTCACAAAAGCTTTTAGGGTAATTGCGGCAGTCAACGTATTAATGAATCTTACCACTTACCCAATTTTCTGACTGATAGTTCTCCCCAGTGAGCCGAAAAAGTATTCATCACCTAATGTCTCCTTCCTTAGCCTGGGCAGCCCTGGGCATTCGCAGGAAAGGTATTCAATACTTTTCCCTTCAATACAGTTTCTTTAGAAGTTGTTGAAAGGAGTACATATGCGTCCCGCCCCCAGGAGGCAGATAATTGAATCCAAGCCGGTGGCCGAGCGGGCTGAGGCATAGGTCTATAGATTTTCTCCTCTGAGGATGTAAGTTCAAATCCTGCACAGGACGCGGCAATATATATGGGAAACATTGGTTGAGGCAATTCTACTGACAGGAGTTGTACTTGCGCAGCCAAAGGAATGTTGCATAGTAAAACTTTCATGGAAAAAATTGTGCCTTATTTGCAAGGTTAAAATTTCCCAATCTACTCTTCCCTAGAATTTCCCTCCGTCTAAGCTCTGCTGTGTGCATCACAGGTTTGCAATACCTTAAAAAAAACTATCGGAAGTTATACTTCCATATTTTGTTTTTTTTAATTTATTTGCAGATTACTAAAATATAATCGTAAGTCAAGAGAATCTGTTGAAACAGCATAGCGTGCGTATAATACAATATCATATTGTCATTATTTAAATTCAACGTTGTGAGATATATCCTCGAAAATATGAAAAGAAGATTTCTTATAAACTAACATAATTCTCATGGTTAGGTCATTTATTACAATACATCTGCGGATGGTGAAGGAATGAATGGAACCTTTACAAACTACTCCCATAGAATTACGAATATAATTTACATGTTTCTTACGAACAAATTTCTGGTGTCGAAAGAGGCACTCTATAGCTTCTATAGATATGAACAAGTTTTCTATTGTATCAAAATTCACAGTTTTCTTCATTTGCATTATTCATAGCTTCACAGGACCAAAAATTTGAATGGATTGCAAGTGAATATTTTTTTTTCATTTTTATAAAGCGAGGAGGATAATTTAGAAAGCACTTCCCCTCCAGAAAAAAAGAAAAACTTCAAATTATGACTTTACCACAGTTGGACATAGCTACCTAAAATAATGCCTGCATCAAAGTGGTCCTGATTTATTTGCAATACTTTTCTGGGAGAACTAAGTAACATTTAAAAAGTTATCAAATTCAACATTTACTCAAATCCAATTAGACCTACTTGTCACACTTCCCACGGCCTATCTTAACTACTTGGAAACAATTTTCAGAATAAACCCTGATAATTATAAAAATGTTTATTTTAGATTCCGCACTTTCTTTCACACAAGATATCAGCAGTAGAGAGGAAAACCTTGAATAGATATCCCCGTTCACAGAATACTTCAGTTTTGTGCAATGTACGACAATTCAAGATTTTTATCACGTTAATTACTCTTTCCGTGTTCATTGGAATGGATTTAAATAATAAGTCAACTAACCCTCCAGCATGATAAGACATAATTCTTTTAGTGCAGAAAGTGACTTCTTCTGCATACAAAAAAGTCGGATCAGAAACACAAAAGTCCTAGGAGATGGATGATTTAAAAACTCGACTTACCTGGTAATATAAATGTGAAGAGTGGACTATTTCAAATACATATTACCCACTCTTGAAGAAGTTAAATCTGAAGATTACTTCCGTACTGGTGCGCCTCCACACCCACTGGGACTCTATATCAATCCGACCTCAGTAGATAATGAGCTTTTCTATGGAGTCATAACTTTGTCGTAGCTTTCCCGTCATTCTGATCAATTCCATTTTATGAACCAAAGCCCGGAAATTGAGAGGTTTTCATTCTTTTAAATTCATTTCTACGAAGTTCTAAAATAATATTCAGAGGAGGATAGGGGAATGCTTTTCATATCTTCCTTTATAACGAAGGTGATATTGCAGTGAAGCATGAAAATAAGTTGGTTTCCTTTGAATTTGTCGCTGCAGAAATGTAAATTTTCCCTTTGATTTTCTCTGCTTCACCATCGTAATAAAACTTTTTCATGTTTCTTGATGAAATAAATCGGCAAATGAGAGACGAAATGTACGCCCAACCTCACTACGAAATTTCGGAACTGTGCCAGATAAAAACCAATCAGTTATTGATATTGATGTTGATGAGTTTGAAGGGCAATATGTTATACAAAAGTAGTACAAAAGTGCAAGAATCCATGAATAGTATTTATTATTATTATGATTAGAGGAAGGGGCCTAAGGCGAGAGGCCTTTAATCACAGCGACCAAACTAGATCTATTGTGATATTGCCCATTTTATTCATTCCGTTCTAACCTGAGGTCCTTAAAAAGACCCAAGGCCTTCTTGGGAGCCGGAACTCCTCATCCTCCAGGAATTCCTCAAGGATTTTAAGGTGTCCTTGGGTTGTCAGGGTTGAGTAGATTCAACTTCTGTAGCCTTAAGGCTACATGCTGATGCAGAGGTAGGAGGTCCAAACATCGCCTCAAGGGCCGCAGTAGAGCAGGAGCGTGATGACCCCGTTACCCCCAAGCAAGCAAGTCGCTGCAATTTTTGCAGATCAGACTGTGCTGATTTTTGTTTTACCTTTGTCCACCATACTAAGGCCGCATGCGTGACCATGGGCCTTATAATTGCCTTATATGACCATAAGATCATTTTCGGCTTGAACACCCAGGTTTTGCCGAAAAGACGTCTGGTTATCCACAGGGCCGTTGTTGCCCTTTCAAGAAGTCCTTCCAGCTGCAAATTCCAAGTGAGTTCCTGTGATCCAGGATAATTCCCAGATAATTTGTCTCACTTGAGAATGGGATTAGAGTACCTTCAAGGGTGTCAACGAGACTCCTCCTCTTCGTGAAGGGTACAATAACCATTTTGCCAGGGTTGACTCTCAAGTCCACTTCCTGGCACCAGTCATATACTATATTGAGGGCATTCTGCATAAAATTAGAGACCACCCTGTCTCTCTTGCGCCTAATTATGATAACCAGGTCATCTGCATATCCTTGACTATCATAGCCCCCTTCCGTTAGCTTTTGAAGGAGTTCGTCGACAACTAAAGACCACAGCAAGAGAGACAGGACTCCTCCGTGGGGGCAACCCTTGGTGGTTTGTATTGTCACCGACTCATCTCCAAGTCTGGCTGTAATTTTCCGGCAGTTAAGCATTGCTTCGATCCAAGAGACCTTCGAGGAGTCTAATTCTCTCTTAACGGTCGCCCCTTTTATAGATTCGAAGGAAGTATTATAAAAAGCTCTCCCAATGTCCAAGAAAGCACAGAGGGCATCCATGAATAGTATACCGTAGAACTTCGGATGCGTACATTACCTTCATCTACATCAAACTAAATACGAAGGCATGAATTTCTTAGGCATAACCTTTCCAAACATATTGTATCCTTTTGTATCTATAAATCCTTGCGAGTATTATAAGTTAGTTTCGAACCATATCTAAGTTTCCAAAGCAATGGAAAAACTATCAAAATCTGATTCAACGCGTTATATGTTATGGAGTCAAGCAAGTATTAGTTTTTGGATACGATAACTCGTGAACTCACTAGAAGGCTGAAATTTTGTATATATTACTTTCAGAAAATTTGTAGATCTGAGTTTTGAAAATGGGACGAATTCCTCCACTCCAAATTTAGTAAGGAGCAGTTTTATGAGACGCTTAACCAGTAAAATGAAAATCGCTCATATTCC
>QYTT01081340.1:0-27785 GCA_006980735.1 Dasypogon diadema
AAAAAGCAACGCTATTATTAAATCCGTCATATGCAGCAAAAGCCTCTCCCATTCCACCTTTTCTCACCTGAACGGATAGTTTCCTAATTGATTCCGGGGCCTCCAGCTACCATGTCTAGTGTGAATGCGGTGTGGTGGGTGGTGGCAGGCAACTGCACGGGGACAAAACTCCGCAGCAAAGCACAGATATCATGTGAGGGAGGAAGCACCACACAAGCACTTAATGGCGCAACCACATGGAACGAGCCGAAAGGAAGGAAGAAATTAAAAAGTTGGATCTGTCCTGATTTCTGGTTTCTTTTGTTAGACGTGGTTGACTGGGTCCCCTTTCGGCATCCACAAAGGACAATAGATCGCCTCATGAATAGGCTGCTAGCAGGTACACTTCGGTTATTGTGGAGAGTTTTCAGTTTGCTGAGGTATGGGCTGGCTGGGCCCTGCCAGCAGTGGGTCGCCAGGAAATACCACCAAGTGGTGATTATACTTATAAAGAAAGGATGCTAAGAGGATTTGCCATTGTTCCATAGTTTGGGTACACAAATTTGGGTCATTCTACGGAGTGCGATGTACGCTTAAGATCTTATCTATAATTGTGGCGTGAATGCAGCAAAGTTGATAAACAGCAATTAAGTGCTCGAGTGCACAAAGCAAAGTTTCAGCCAAGAGCTACTTGCCATGGATTGGGAAATCGGGTTGATGTGAAATGAGTTGAGTTGAGAAGGAGAGCATCTGGTTAACATCAGTTCTGTTCACACACTCTCAGGGTGGTCTACTCATAATGCATCAAATCATGTTAATGAGTCACAGACTTAATTATGAGTCACATCAGAAATGTCAACTTTAGTCAAAAAGGGAATTGGGTGTATCGAAGGCCCTCTCTCAATGTCTAAATAGCAATCTTAATGTGGAATTCAACTATCGTAATCGCTCACCCGACACTAACGAGCTAAAAGAGCTAAATTACTGCAAAGATGTTCGGCTGAATTCAGCACTTGGTCCGTCTGGTCAAGACAGAAATTCGACACAGAAACACCCCCAGACAAACAATAATAACCCCAATTTCGCGAAATCAAACATTCTCGATTTTGCTCCTCAAAGTAAAGCGTAAACAGAGGTACTCAAAAATTCCCTTTTCAGCGTCTGCACAAAGCAATCAGTGCTGGCTCATTTCACACTGAAAAACACTTGAGGGAACAAAGTTTGCATCTGGCCCAACAGTTTGAAAGGACTGCAAACTTCGGGAAAGTATCGAGGGCATGCGCTACCCCTTTCAGAAGTCGCGGCCACAATGGACCTCATTTAGCCTGGTGCACTTGAGTGTGCCATTTCCGCACTTGAATCTGAAGTGCGAGATTGCGATCCATTGCAGCGCAGAACAGAGCTGCCCAGAACCATTAACCCCTTCAGTTTGGAAGGAAGAGGCAATTTAAAAGCCAAACAAGCGCTTGTTAAGTAGATTACAAGGAGCTAACTTTTGCCTGTTTGTTTTCACTCCGTGCGTTTTCGTTATCGCATCCCTAAAACACCCGCGTGCTTACCGCCTTCCTTCCTTCCTGTCAAGTTGCGATCCACACCTGCCTTTGTGCCCGCCGTGTACAATACGTGGTACGGAAATCTTTTAACTATTCCCCGAGGATTCATTGCGAAATAAACACGCAGCCGAATATAGCTAACTAGAACACCAGTAATTAACGGGGAACAAAGCAGGCAAGAAATAAGATGGGGGTGGAAAGGGTTGAGAGCCGGTACAATGCATGAAACTTCCTCAGCTAAGAACGCTTTGGCAGGGCTGCGCTAAATTGGAACATGAATAGCGAGCGAGACCAATAGCGAGCTCCGGGAAAATGAGCGCATAAATCACAAATATTATTCGGCGCTGAAATTTGCACTCCCGGCCGATTCTTCCAGCACAGATCGACCTGCCCCAGACGTCTCTATATGAGGATTTATCTGCAGCACTTGTTTAGCAGGCGGATAAAAGGTTTCGACCCTCTTCGAGAGCATGGTGGTCGGTGGAGCTACACCGGCTACAGCGAGCGGCAGTCAATTACCCTGTTAATATCGCCCACCCCGAAAGGTCGGGGCTTCGTCCCGGAGAAAATCTCATTTTAAAACTCCTTTGGTCGCCGCAACGACCGACCTGCATTAATTAATTTTCCAGGGATGATATAAGCAAAAACTGGCACTTTACAAGGATTTGAAAGATTTAGTGCACATTTCCCCGGTCAGTGTTTACTTAACTCCTGATGCAATTTGCATTTCGGATTATGAAAATGCAGAAATGCCCTGAAATGCGGCTATTTGTGGGCAGTAGAAAAATATTTGGCTTGGTGCGCTGTCTGAAGTATGCTGCTGCTGGTTGCAGCGACAGGAGCGGAACCTGCAGATGGAATCTCGTGGAGCAGCTCGAAATATTTGCTCCAGGGAAATTGTCAAACTTTGCCGGCACGGTTGCCGTGATGAGCGTAAAAGGGAAATGTTCGGGCGAAGTGAAACAAGCGAATCCCCTACAGAATAAAGGCTGAAATGGTTTTTTGAAGGTGTTTCTGGAAGTTTTATCACAGAGTTAACGTAGTTCCGTAGATAGCCCCGGAAACACTTTCTGGTCATCTTTCCGCAATGGTTCCGCTCTACGTTTGAAAAACTTTTCACCTCTGTTCTGAAGAGACAAACTTTCTGCTGTGGTAAAGCGGACTCCACAGCTCATGGAATATCCCCAATGAGTTCAAAATTTACTAACATAGGCTTTGCGCTACCCTGAAGTCTAGGATGGTTTTGCACCTTTACCATAATTAAAGCTTTGGAAACAAGTAGCATGGTGAGCCGTTTTTATTTTATATAATCGAAAAGAACATGTCTTCAACAACTTCTGGAATTGTAAGAATCCGCCCTGTATCCATGACATTCTATAGACGCCCATAACACCAGTAAACTATATTCCTTGGTTGCAAGAAGATTTTAACTGTAAACCAAATGTATAATACTACAAAGATAATGATGCATATATGTGAACAAAAAGTTCGACCATAATGTGACACTGTCTTCTATTTAAGGACCCTTCGTTTATTTTTTGGGCCAAAATTGCTGCATGTAACCTGATGTAATCGCAATGAAAGGAGACGTCACAACGATTGACTAATTAGTAAATTAGTAATTCAGGAAATAAATAAGTAGTTAAGCATATTTTTCATTTATTTCTTTACCTCCAATAATGTTCCCCTAAGCATACTCCAGTATATTTCATTTATGTCTAATCTGAGCATTTTTCCGCAATATAACCCAAAATTCCGTAAAATGCGTACCACAATGACGTCACGTAACAAAATACGGCGGAACACATACCACGGGCCTTTCCTCAATGGAGACCTTATTTCGATGTACTTTTGTGACGGAAAGGTTACATCGCCTCAATTTTTTGCCTAGTACTTTTTTTATTTCAGAATGTTGGTAACAGTGTAACTGAGAAAAGGCCACTGTCCTCTACCAATGAACCAGCTTATTCAAAATGAGATCGATTCTTGGGAGCCTTGCCTTTTAGAAAAGAATATGAACGTTGCCCAAAAAAGCAACCCTTTCAAAACAATTTACCTTGATAAAGTGAAAAATACTACTGAATCTGACACGATAACATTCAGACACTCAAGACGAAAGGAATATTAAGAATGGATCGTTTTGCTTTCTAATCCTTCCTAATGTGAAAGCGTTATCGGTTCAAGTTCTTCCCTTTCTGGACATGAACAAGAACTTAAATAAAAGATAATACCCACGTATGGAGCCGGCTTATGACCGTTACTCTTTGATAATGTTCACTCTCACTGCATTCGTGTTGGTTTATGAACACATCCAAAGGATACGACAGTCCTTGGGGGTGTCCCGACAACTACCGATGGGGATAACTTTCAATGGAATCAAGTCACTCGACATAATCAGCAAAAAGCATCGAAAACTTGTCTGCCCGCCCACAACGCTAAGAGAATGCCAGATCCGCTCACATCACAGTCCGAAATCAATTGGTACAGTAAATGACTCTGAATTTCAGGGAATCACCAATCATCGCATTAGGCAACTTCCCTAATGGACAGAATCTCGAAATGATTTCCAATTCCGGGAGCACTTTAGGATCATTACAAGTCTCCCTTGGGCTTGAGTCGTTATTGCGGGAATGTGGCAAGGTACTAGCCATCCAGTGTCACATGGTGCAAACACGGGAGTAGATACACATCAGCGTTTAACAACAAGTCATGCTCGGGTGCCGCTCTAATGGATGGGGCGAGCACCGGCACAGGAGACGCCGACCTAGTAATTGAACTGAGCTATTTCTTTTTAATTAGGCATCGATTTAAATGGCCCGCCTACAACTCCGCTCGCCCGATTACTCACAATAATTTGCAGGACCTCATCCAGCGTGGAACACCCAGTGCAAATCCTGGAAAGGTGTCGACGAAGCGGGGTACATTAGCTAAGTGAATTTCGTAAGCCCACTTCTTCGCCGTTCAAATTCTGACGTTTTTTGGGCTCTAAAACAGGTCTTCACAGAGCCCATAACGCTCCCAGTCAATTGATTTCTACGACAGAAATTGCGCCCCATGAATAAATTAGAAATTAGCGTAAAATTCGGAATTAGGTTCGGGAGGAATTCACGGCTCCAGCCTTCAATGGAGACAAAAACGGGCTCCGAGAGCAGGTGCGGGCCATTCCACTGGGGGGAAAATATTTTTTGATTAAATTTCGGCTGTGATGAGTCCTCAGAATTCTAATGACAGGAAATTTGTTTTCCCTAGTTCTAATGTCCTTAACATACAGCGTTGGACTGGGAGGCGGTGCGCCCGCCGTGACCTGCTTCGCAGCGAAATGAGATAACGAGGATTTCATTATAAATCAAAATAATTACATCCAGGAGAGCCCACTGTGCCGAGTTCAGTGCCGTCGTAGAGACATTAGGCCTGATTGATAAAATGGTGCTCATCACGACTCAAAAAATCCCCCCTTGCCATTGCAGAATTTGTGTGTACACCTCCAATAACTATGCAGACTGCAAGGATTGAGATATATGGGAGGGATGCAAACTGCCTTTGTCAGTAACAACCGAATGCGGCCCACTATGGAAATGGAGTTATGAAACTGACCCAATTCTGGCTGAAAGTAATCAAAATCCCAAGTTCAGCTCGAATGGAAGCCGGCTTCTGCCGCTGATGCCAGAGTGAGGAGAACGTGACGTGAAATAATTCCGCCTCTCACCACTTTCAATTAAAATTTTTTCTTAATTTCATTGTTCATTTGCCCAGCACAATGACAACTAAATTAAAGAAAAACAGCTTTCGTGGCGGGGGTGCGGCAGGCCGTTCCAACCATCCCGCAGTCCAAATCTGCTCATGCTATCTGCCGATATCAAATGGATTGCGGCATGAACCCGTCCTGCCCCGCCGAAGAAGAGAAATTTTTGCTGATTCCATAAGCGATAAAGGGCGAAAGGATGAACGAGCCCCGGGGAGGGGGTGGAAGTGCATACAGTTCCAGCTCAGTTGATTGTTACCACCACTCGGGGTGGGTGTCGTTATAAAATAAATTGATATTCAATTGACCTCGCCATGAAGTCGGGTGACTCCCGACTGGGGTGAGAAGCTGCCTTTCAATTACGACGAGCTTAACAAAGGAGTCACGTACCTCCTCGCCAGCACACAGACGTCAATTTAGTGGAAGAAAATAGTTAGGCGAGGACAATGTTGTTGTTCGAGCTGTTTTCGTCCTGAGGACGGATCTGAAGAGTCTTCGCAGCGCTTCGCCCCGGCACCCCGGCCGTGGCTGCGAAGGTAGCGCCCCTGCAGCCGCCACCTCGACTCGACTCAGCTCACCTCGCCTTCTCATGTCTAATTCTGTGGCTTTTGGATTTGCCTAAGTAAATTATAACTGGTGCCTTCTTGTGGGGTGTGTGTGATTTGAATTTTCAATTGATTCCAGTTTTAACGAGGTTAGGTGAGTTTAAATGGAGAGCAGCCACTCGGAGTACTGATGCCGCTCGAGCGCTACAAGTGAATTGAGATGTCAGGACCCGGGAGCAGAAGGATGTAATAAAGACAATTATCAGGATAGACGCGTTTCTGTCATATAAATGGAAACGGTTTCGCTCATGAATATTTTCGCTATCGGTTCTACTGTTCAGCAGCAGCTCCTGCTCCTTGACTGGCTTAATCCTCGAACCTTCAGCTACAGCTGGCCTTGAGATCATTCAATTCTGGGATTATTAAGTTGGTGTGGTTAATCAGGCAGCTTTTTGTGAAGAGTTGCAGAGTTTCTGGGTTGTAGGTTGAAGCACTGTATGTAGATGACAGCAGGCTCTGATTTTGTAGGTCTGTAAAATTCGTGCTGTGCTTCAAACTGAACAGGAACAAAAGGACGGACAAGTTCCCTTGCCATGGAAGTAATGTAATTCTTTACAAATTGCTATAGACATTTTCTGGAAACCTGTTATTGCTTCCACAGCAGGAAGAGTGAATTGCATGTGAGGTCACGCATTAAAAATTTAACACATAGTCGTAAGGATGGAAAGGAATGACGCACACAAGCGACAAATGAATTTAATTTGTTGATTGGTTGTCGAGTTGGGGAAATTATTCCGAATTAGTTTGCGGTCAACATTCGAGGTAGCCATGGTGTACGCGCGTTCAGTGAAAATATTATTCAAATTCCTGGTCCAGTTTTCCTACTACAGCTTAAAGGGATTAGGGTTGGTGAATTTCACTCTGGACCAAAGAGATCTCCGATTGGTCTACACAAAAGGATCCACAGTGTATAGTGCCCTAGTGCATATCGGCACCGTGGCTTTGCTCCCCTTCGTATGCAGTCCCATTTTCATGGAGTCCGATTTTTTCGCTCATAGTCCGGTCGTCAGAATTGTGTACCTTTTGAATTCGGTCTCAAAAGTGTTGACGGTGCCAATTGCGTTCACTTTACAGTGGAGGAAACGAAGTGACCTGTTGGACATAACCAGAGACATGATAACTATGTGCAAACACTTCCTGCCGCTGGACAATGAAATTCACCAAGCTTTAACCCTGCTAAGCATGAAGGCTCTGTGCTTCTTGCTCTTAGTACCTTTCTGGCTCCTTTGGTCCACATTGGTTAATAGCCGCCCGAGCATTCTGTTTGCATTGATGTGGTTCTCCAGAGTATACTTGTCGATTGTTATATTTTTTATGTCGTTTCATTTTTGTGCACTAATAATAGTCATTTCTGTTATGTACAGTCACCTGTATAGCAAGCTAAATGCGGCGATTCGTGAGTTCGGGACTTTGAGTTTAGAGCAAAATGAATCGACTGAACTGCAGTCCAAACTGTGTAATGAAATGCACAACCTGGCTGCTGCCTACGAAATGGTGTTTCAACTAGGAAAACGCATAAATCACTTGTTCCGCTCACAGAATCTCGTGGTGTTGGCCACTAGGTACGCCACTACTCTCTCAGGGCTATTCTACACTATAGTCTTCATTGAGGATATGAAAAAGAACGCAACAACTCTGATTGTTTTCCCGACAACCATCTTTATCTCCACATTTGTGTTCTTGTTCACGCTCCACGTGTCAGACATTACTACTAGAATTTCAAGAAAGCCGAAAAAATTGCTGGAACAATTTTTGAACACCTACGGTTTGGATAAGAAACTACAGAGACAGGTGGGATTTTATTAAAAGCTGGTAATGTTAACTGCCCAAACTTTATGCAGATTGAACTGCTTCTATTTCAACTCAGCCAAAAGGAACAACATCTGGATATTTGTGGAATGTTCTTGCTTAACCGGCAACAGATTTTCGCAGCCGTATCGTCCACAATTGCTAACTTGATAATTCTGATCCAATTTCACAAGATTTTCGGCTGATTAGGCAGCACTGAAAGCTTCAAGAGACACACTTAACGTTTTTTGCAATGTGAATTAATTCAATATTTAATTAAAGATTCTCTTAAACCCTTGTAATGTGTTACAATTCAATCATGTTACCTGCGAACAGATCAGAACACTATACAGATCTATGGTTCGAAATGTCGTTGGCTTGTCTAATCACTAATCTTCGGCTTCTCTGTAGATTACCTACAGATTCGAATATGATCACGTATAAAAATGGTTCCGAGCCTAACACCGCATTGTAGACAACACTACGGACTTTTAAAGACATGCTTAGTCATTTTGAAGCCTAATGATACCACCCTCCTGAAAAGCTTTCCATCTTACTTGAGAATAGTTAAATTTCCAGAAGAACAGCGTACCCAAATCCAACCGAAACAAACTAGCCCTTTTTTATTGCTTCGAAAACCTTTCTTTTGTTGTTCATAGAGAGGAAACGCACTGTGTGTCGATGGATTACTAAATTCAGGGAAGGACACTTTGACCTACAAAATGAGCCTCGTGGGCGTCCCTCCACTAGAGTTGACAAAGTTGAATTGCAAGCCAAAATTGTACGTTAGCATGACTTTCTGAGAAGTTTTAGGTGTCTAGCGCAACCATAAATCGCCATTTTGCTCATATTGGAAAGGTCGAAAAATCCAGCGGAATAAGCTGCAAAGAGTGCAGACAGCAACTTTTTTGATGAATCGCAATAGGAGAGAATCCTATTTGAGTCGTATTGCGATGTGTGATGACGCAGAATTGCCTCCCCACAGCTGCTCATGTAAGGCGACTAAAAAATCTCGAAGTGTCGTTGTTTCGGAAGCCATTAGGATTCGTCTCCACACCCCCCACCCCACTGGTTTTTGGTTTGCCCGTGGAAACCTTTTACTAGACTGGAATTATTTAATTTCTTTCCAATTTGTCCCAGGTACTTTGGCCAAATGAAAGTAATTTTAGTTCTCTGCAAAATCCAAAGCGTGGCACAACCTTTTGCGCGGCTGATTCATTTAAAACTGGTAAAATAAAAGTTTTTGCAATAAAGGGCCCTCTCGACTGCAACATGCCCTATTCCATTTGGTGCGGTGCATATGCTGCGCCAACGTAACAAAATTTTCAAAATTTTAAGTCAAATTCCCCAATTTGCTTAATTTGATATCCCGGGGATTCCCCCCGACGGCGCGTGGTAGCTCTCAGCTCAAATTCACGTCAAGCAAAATGAAGCTGGAAGAAAATGTGATTTTGTCCCCGTACTATGTGCCGTCAAAAGCTCTTAATGGGCACTCAGGAAAGCTTTGCTAAATTAGCTGATGTGATACTCTTTTAAAACTTCGCCAAATTGTGATACACTTTGAGCATAAAATCACCAGACTACAGGTACAGTTTCAGTGTACGTCCCAGGTGGGCGTCGCACCCCACCCAAGGTGCTCGGCACTTCCTAGCGACGAGTGGCAGTCTTACCTTCAACGGATCCTTTGCTGAAAGAACGGATAAAAGTTAAGGGGATCACTGCTAACGGTTTTTGCGCCCATATGAGAACGAATTACAAAAACTTCAAGGATAAAGCCGGCATTTGTTTTCGCATCCCGTATGCGGTGAGGATCCGCCCCGCCGCCCACTCTGCGCTGCTGTCGGATGATAGGAAAAGTTCTGAGAAAATTAGTGACTCTGACTGAGAACATCCTTCGATAAATGGATAACAAAAAGGAGCTGAACGACCCATTATTGTCTCCCGGCAAGGTGATGCTGAGGCGGGTGTAGTTTATTGAAAATTTTGGGGAGAGCGGGTCTTTGGGTCTTCTGCCCCGGAGAAAGTATGTGCGGGGAGGGCTAGGACGGATGTTGTTGATTGCAGATTAAGGCCACATTTCTAGAATCCCTTATTAAGACACTGCAAGGGGCTCTGAATTTACGTTGGCAGAGGACTCCCTGTGTGTACAAAGCGAACAGACCTGCATAGAGCTTAATGCCTGCTTTAATGACTCTCAAACGAATGCAACCAAATGGTTAGTGCAATCCAGCGTAATAAGCAGATGACTCCGGAATGGCTGCTCAGGATGCACTTCCTCAGGCGCGTAGTTATGCTAATGCAGCGCTCTGTTTGCACTTTATGTGGCGGTTGTAGTTCTATTCTGCTTTACGCCGGGTCCAAATCCCTGACTGTGACTTCGATAAGTTACGATTTTGGCTTTGGTGTGACCTTTCTTCTCCTTTTGTCCTTGCTTGAGGCTGGGATAAACAAAACACTGAGCCACAGACACAAAAGCCTTTTGTCGCCGCTTTGAAAAGTTGTAAACTGGTCTGGATTTGTTGCGACAGAAATGCTCTGCAAAGCGTCGCATGCTGCGCTTCGCTTCATTTCTTTGCTTGTTCCTCTTATAGTTGGGGAATGGGTTACCTGGCCGTCCACACCACACCGTTGCCTGCCCCGTCTCCCTTGGCATCGAATTTTACTCCAATTCTCCCCATTCTGTTGCTCTCATTCAGTCGCCTCTTGCCTGGTTGGTTCAGTCACGTTTTCGTGTTCATCTAATTTCAATTTTGAGTCCAGTGCATCGGGGTCACTTATAATTTTTTTCAATTTTTTCATTACATACCCGTGCCTCCGTCGAGTGCTGGGCACTTTAACAGCGTCCTCGGTGTAAATCAAATCGCGTACAAATGTTCGCTCGGGAATCATTTCAATCAAGCGCAATTACTGCAAGAGCTCGGCAGGCTGCTGCAGTCATAGTCATAACAGAATCTTGGCCACCTGTGCTCGCCTAGCGTCCACACTCGTGATTCTTGCAGGCCCAGAACTCGCTATCCATCCAGCCACTCGCCACTCGCCAGTCACTGACCTCGAAATTCAGATTTCGTCCCACATAAATCAGATTCCGAGTGGACAGCGCGAACGTTGTTATGGACGCGATTATGCGCAAGTTGGATAGCATACGTGGAGGAACAGAAAAGTGCTCGGGGCGGTATGCACGCAGACCGGATCACTACCTGAGTTATTTGTTATGGTCGAAATGGACTTTTTGTGAAAACCAGTCGTGCGACTGGACCGGAAATGGGCTCAGCATCTGCCAAGAAAAACGAAACCAGGCCGTACCGTTTCAGGACGGAAAACCAAAAGCGGTTTGCAGAGATTTGCACTGATTTCAAGGGTTTTTACCCACCTGCTCTGATGACAGTCAGTTCGATATGGCTTTCTTTCGTTTGCTTTTGATTTCATCGCAATGTTTTTCTTGCCAGCGCGGCCTGTGGATTAAATTAACTCTTTTTTTTACCTTTTCAATTAGTCGACATCCACTGGTCAACCGAAACTAAAGCTGAATCAATTGACAAACATCAAATGATAGTGGCATGACGGAATGCGAAGTGACACCCTGTCGTACGCCATTTTGCACTGCTGCAAGCAGTCTGTGAAAATGGCGCACGGAAATATTCGATCAGATGGAAACTCACATATCCTTTCGTATCCTTATTTTCTCCTAGTCCTGTCTTTTTTTTTGTCTTGCAGGTACACCAAGTAGGCAACAGTAATAAATGAGTTTGGTCCTTTTTGGGTGCAACCCAATTTGTCTACCGACAATACAGAACTATCAAATTGTGCCTTTTATACCCCAAATTTTAAGTAAACCTTTGTAACATCTAAAAATATTCCTCCTACAAAGAAAACAACTGTATATCCATCGATGGGAACCTAACTCCAGAATGCTTTAAGTTAGAGACTTGAAATTTGGTACAGTGCATTAAGATGGGAGTTCGAAAATGGACCAATCCGAACAAGTTCTTAATAGGATTGCCATGTGAAATCTCTAGTTATATTAAATAAAAAATCGTTTTTGTTTGTCCTTGTGATGAAAAATTAAAGGAATCAGGAGGCTCCATGTGGTTGTAGAGTTTAAGATTTAGTTTCTTTCCCTCGTCCGTACAGTAAATGTAAGTCAAGTTCACAGAAAGGTCCTTTTCCGAGCGAGTGTTTCGATCGATTATGAATGTTTTCAAATATTTACCTCCACCAAGTGTTTAAATGTCCATTAATATGATCTAAAATGATTACATTACTAGATAATTAATAAATTTTAAAAATAATAATTAAGTGCTGAGGAAATGAGCAAATTTTTTGGCTATAACTGGGAAGTTTTGCTGTGAAGAAGATTCCAACGTTTAATGTAATCTTCAATTTGGGTGATTTCGGACAATTACCGGCGGCTTCGGTTAAATATACCTCAGCCATACTCTACCATGTCTCCCTAGAGTATGGCGTGAGAGTGTCTTTTAATCTTCCTTAATCCTGCGTACTACGAATTAAAGAAATGACCTTTGGAAAGTGTGGACGCAGGTATTCTACAATGATCTGCTACCTTTCCTAGACTCATCGAAATATTCATGGGATGTGCAATTTAATACGTACTTTATTCAACCTTATTCACTTCCAAAATTTAATCTTAAATTAACTGACTTGAAAACAGAAATCGAAACCAACAAAAAAAAAATTGCTCAGGACAGAAATGAGTGGCATTCATCACTGTTCCAAATAATTCTAATATTCAGATCTATGGAAGCGAAACCTGAGGTAAAATCTAAAAGAATTAAACCCTCGAAAACAACATTTTTTGTATCCCTAAACTATCTACGATTTTCGGATATTTTCAATAGCCCTGTAATGGTCCAAAATTAAGTGTGCTCGACACAGTTGTTTGCGTAAGGTTTATTTTCCTTCACAGGTATAAGAAATAAATTCTATTCAGTTTCGTTTCACGTTTCGTTTTCACGTTTCTCTTGAAACTATATTTTCCACGTCCATGTAACACGTAACTTCTGGACGGCTCAAACCATTGTATTGAAATTTTAATCACACAAACTAGACCGCTTTTCTGGAGCCTAAACATAAAACTGATACTAATTGATTATTTGTCATTAAAAAGTAACGCTATAATTTTTACTCCATAAATTTGATCCTTTTATATAAAAATGTTACGGTGGTAGTAGAAAAATCCCTAGTTTATAAAACTTTTAACTCATCGGAAATAAGAGCCCTGTTCACACCTGTTTTCCGAGCTTTCAAAGAAGAGTCTTCCCTTCTGACTGCACACTTCACAACTATCACGCAAATCATATAAAATTATACTCAACAAAAATAGAAGTTAAGTTACGAAAACATTAAAAATGAAACTAAATAAGGTGTTGTTAGCTCCATAATAACAACAATAAAATACTTGAGACTACAAAATCCATCTGTGCACATAACCGTCATATGGAATAGTTCAGGCAAATAGTACGCTATTAGTAATTTTTCTAGTTAGTTAGTAATTTTTCTGCAAAATTTAAGGCGCGTCATTTCAAAAATAATAACTACCTAGTTTTCAAAAGTAAAGTATCCTGGAGACATTTGCCAGTTATTGACCACAGAATACCCCACATGCAACTGTATTTTAGGGATCATCAAATAAAAGGGGAAAATTGAAAATGCTTCAACTTCGCTTCTCACAGCCACGTGAAATTTCATTTCTTTCCCTTTTCGTGGAAACTCTTGACTTCTCAAGTGCATTAAGGTACCTACGTTAAGTTTCTTTGGGTAGAAATTTTATCGAAAAACCGAATAAAAGTTTCTCTTCTGCGAATATGAACAACACCAGTCGTCTCCCAAACGCCCATCCACAAAATCTGTCTTTGCTCCTCCTTCCCAACATTACTAGAAAAGAAATAGTAAAATATTTTGCAGAATTTACTCCCCTGTTTCGGCTTGTATCTTCAAAGGTGCGCCCTTAACGATTTCCTCCTCTTTCACCACCCCGCACAAATCGTTTCAAATTGAACTTCGAATTTAATTTCAAAACGGATTAGAAGGGAAGGATTACTCCTGTTAAATGGAATATTGTTGCTGATTTATCAAAATTAAATCTGTTCGAACTTCACAAGGAAGTGTTTGGTTCAGAATTGAGTGACGGGATTCCATCCCAACGGTGGATGTCCTGCCCACCATACACAAAATCGCATTTTGTGTGAATTGATGTCGTCAGAAGGTGGCAGGCGGGGCGGGGGTAGCAATTGTGTGGTGTGGTGTTGCCGGTGATGGAATGAGCAGAAAAGAGTCTTGAGGAAATATTTTCCCAGAAATCTGAAGAAAACTGTTTTTCTTTCGAACTTCCCGACGTTGTTTTCTATTCTCCTCATCCTGCATAGAAATTCTTTCCCTCAAGTTTTCTTGGCCGCTCTGTTCGGGCTGGATACATTTCAACCCCAGCTTTTATGTCGACGATGAAGGAAAGATTAAAAGGATCCTTAATTGCTTACTTTCCCAGTAAACCTCTTGAAACTTGAAAATATTGCATTGTCCTTGTTAGGATGTATTGGCCACTACGGGAAAAGGGACTTGTTGAGGGTGAAAAGCTCTCCTCACAATTTGGAGAATTAGTGCGAAGAAGGTTACCCTACCTGGTTTTAGAATATGCAGGGACTGCCTCGAAATCTCTGATCGAACAGTTAACTTGATTAAAATTTGCACTACACTTATCAACGCAATAGCTTGGCACATTTCTTAGAAGGATGCGTCAAAATTCCTGTAAAATCAAAATTTCATAGATCAGTGGACGCAGTGAACATAGAATTTCTAGATTGTTGCCATGTTCTCATTAACCAGATACGGTATTCTTGGACAAATAGTGTTTTGCTAAGCCACAGATTAAGATCAAAGTTTAAAGTCTGAGGCCTTTAATTTTAGCATCGGTACCCCTCTTTAAGTAGTCCTCAAGTGCCGCTGCCGCGGGGAAGTTTTTGCGTGAATATGGGACTTGGCACATATGAATTTTCTCGTCCTCCTCATTGAATATAATCACAAGCAAAAGGTACGCGCTCTGCTATAACTGGAATGCTTTAAGAACACCCCTTAGGCTGGTTATTTTCTATGCGTGGCAATCTGTTGTTAAATTTGCGGTCCCTTCTCATAATTTCTCCGGCAAACCCAACATTCTCACTTAGGTCAGGTAATGAACCATTTAATTTCCATTTGCAGCAGTGCTTAATGTCTTGATGATTCTGGAGTGGAACCGGGTGTGATTTCAGCAACTTTGTTGAAGTCAGGCCAACCACTGTACCCGTCCGTCTGCCCCTTTAGGTAATTACAATCGCTCCTAAGACGTGCGTAAGAAGTTAGTGAAAATAATAAACAAAGTGCTCCCTGATAGCTCCACATTTAACATGGAGTATCTTATAAAAATTCTGATAATTGCCGGAGATAAATCGACTGGCGTCCTCATGGGCTGCAGCCTGCAGGTGTTTCTCTTACTCGGAGCCAACTCCAAAGCGAGCAATTCAAGTTCTTCGCTATTACCCTAGAAGATGCATCGATCGCTATCAAGAGCAGGCCATTTTTTGCCTCCTTGGAATTATCTCATCATCCAACAGTTATAAGTTGCGCAGAATCATAACAGAAACTGGTTCGAACCTTCGAGACTCTTGATCCGACCAGTCACCTCTCTATTTACACTGGACATTGGATGGACTACGGCTTGATCACCTTTTTCCGCCCGTCATCTACCCAACCTGCCACTATAATTGCGGCGCGCTGAGTTCATTCATAAATTTTGCTGCTGTTGTGAGGAGAAGACCAGCAAAAAAGGGAAGACGACACGAAATTAGCGGCGACAAAATGCTGAGCTGTTCTGCGTGCCCACTCAGTGCAAGAAACAAGAATTACCGGGCAAGTTTGACTGACCATTGACACTGCCCGAGCATGCTTTCGGAGACCGAAGCTTGCGCACTTGTTCTGCACACCTTTAACAAGTGGCGCAAGCGCGAGCACCTGCTCGGAATACGCTATTAGTTTCTTGGCCAGGCCGTGCTCCAGCGCTTTAACGCATAAGTGGAAAGGCATGTAGGAGACACCATGTCGTGGTCAATGGACGGACGGCTCCTCAGCTGGCAACTCCAAGTGGAAATTCACAATTAGTGACAATACGCTTTTGACTGACGACTACCTGTGGGCAGAGACTTACGCCCGCGCAGCCCAAGACACGTTGTAATTGTGTCAAGAGTACTGCTTGGGTCTTTAACTGTAATCTCGCGTTATGCGTGGCCAAACACACATTGTATCCAGCATTTCCAGGAAATTGCCCGATGTGCTATCATAGATTCTGATTTCACTTTCATGTCAACTCCATCCGACAAAAGCAGCTAAAGTTAAAGGCGCCCATTCCTTGAAGGGAACTAAACTAACGTCGGTGAACTACAGAAAACTACCGAAGGCGGTAAAAGGTGAGAGTGCTTGCCCTTTCACACGGCTGTTGTTTATGACTCAGAAGATTCCATCGGGGCCATATCCCACCGGCGAAGCTGTATGGGAGCCAAGATAACGAGGAAGAATTGGTTTTTGTTGCAGAGATGCCGAGAAAGCATCGTGACACTCGTGCCGCGCCAGGACCAATTAAAAACGAAACTTCCTGATAACACCTGAAATAGCTCCGCTTCCCGGAAGGCCATTAGCGTGATTTACCTGTTGGATGGAAAGCATAGTACACAAATCGACACTGATAAGAGCTACCCAGCCGGAGCTTATCAGGACCCATGCATAGAAATGTGTTTCGTAGCATGCCCTGAAGGGTGAGGGGTTATTAGTTCTCCCTCGTGTGCTGATCACCAGTTATCTGGTGGCCTTAATTCAATAGCGATTTCATTCCTGTTGGCAGAGGGTTGACAATCCCGGGAATGGATTAAGGCAAACACTAGAACTGGAGCCGTGGCTGAATCCGAGAACGAGTGCGGAACAGGGCGGTGAATGTGATTCCCTGGGAACTTACTCCCTTTAACTAGAATTGTAAGAGATAGGTAGAACTTTCTTCTCCCCTTGGCCTTTTCTCAGCTCATATCACGAATATAATGAGTTGTCTCAAAAAAGATTATTGAAGATGAGGTCATCTAGCCATAAAACCAATCAGCTGATGGCGATTACACCTGTCAATCAAATTAACACAGCTTAACCTTTCCTTAAAGAGACCCTAGACCTAATGTTCATGCTACCCAACAATAACACAAAATCTAACGTGAAGTATTCTTTTAGGAGGGGTTCGATGCGGGAGGGATGAAATGATAAAAATTTATGTAAATACTTGATACAAGATAGTCTTCTTCGTAAGAAGCGTCGTCCAGGATTCCATTTAGAGTGAGTGGATATACCAGGAGGAAGCAGAGAGCCACAGTGGGCAAGCAGCAACTAAATGCCACATTAGAACCAGCCGGACATAATTAGATTTCCTGTTAAATTGTCCTTTGCCAGAACAAATTCATGGCAGTATTGGGTGGGAAATAAACAGATCGATTTTGAACTGGATTTCGTGGTTACGTGCCCTGTGTCCTTTATCTTGTAGCCATCGCATGTTGCTAATCGGAATTCCGCTCATGTCAACTTTCAGACGGTGCACTAATAGTCTACAGCCGCTCGAACAGGATGCATTTCAGATTTGTTTTCGTTTATTTTAGTAAGTGATTTGCGTTAAAATCTTTTCGCAGCAACGAAAATGAATCTGAACTCACTTTCTTCAAAATCCACGAATACTTCTAGGACGGGACGAGGACTACTTAAAGAATTTACTAAGCGTGAATTACAAACAGCCTTCGTGGGGATGACTCCATTTAGCCACATATTTATCTTTTTTTCTCCTGGGGAATATCTTTCCCTTTAATTAATTTTATCCCTGAATAAACATTTTTGGGCTGCCCAAAGAGCGAAGGTGTGCACCAAATTATAAAATTTTCACTATTTTTCAGTTGGAAACAACATAAGGTACTCCACCTGCACTAAACTCAAACTCACAAGCAGGAATATAAAAACTGTATTATTCCCCGACTGTGAAACGTAGAAGTTGACTCTTATGGTGATCTTTTTACTGCAGGTTTTGGCAATTGGCATCTCCGTCAAATCTTATGAATTCGTTGGTTTGACTACGTTCAAAACGAGGAACTATCGACCAAGTTGGCTAACGTATTACACTGTAAAATACTAGACATTGCCTGGGATTCATGACTGTCGTGAATCGAGTACGATAGCCACTTCATATCGAGGAAATCTGTGTTGCAAATTTTAAATCGAATGAGCCAAACACTTGGAGGTGGAGCGAAAACATTTCTGGGTGCTTTGCATAGTTTTCAGGCTTCCGTTGAAGTTTTCCGGAAATTTTAAAATTGTCACCCACGACAACATTATACGCCGTGAATGACTGGTGAAACAAGGTGGCACCGTGCACTTACCCTGATCGGCGCCCGAAAACAAACACAATGTCACCGGAAATAGAAAAATCGTCGAATGAAGTCAATTTTTCAGTGCGACGTTAGCTGGCGTGGTGAACCCCAGCACCACGGCGACGGCATCCACGTTCGGGGAAAACATTTATTCAAAACTACAAGAACATGACAAATGATAGTTACATTAGGACAACAACAAAAAAGCATCAGGATCATCAGGAACGCAAATCTGTTGTCATTTGTTTTGGGGGTGTTCAGTTGCGCAGCACTGTGCTCCACTCTCCAGTGAAAATGTTTTTCGACATTGCTTGAGTGGCATTCATTTATCACATGGTCTGCAACGAATTTTCAATGTGAGTGGGCAACACATAGCCCTCTTTGTCCTTTCACACGGCTCTTTGACTATTACCCTTGTGTTGCACACGCGGATAAGAAAGGACCACTTGCTGCCAATGCCAATAAGAAATGCATAGTTCCGATGAAGGCAGGAAATCGTTACAGAAGTTCCCCAGAATATTTCAGAAATAAGTTCAACTTTATTTTTCAGTAATCCGAAGCAAAACGGATAGTCAGCCTAACACCACTGCAGGTGGATCGAAAAGGAGCGCTCCCAGATTCAATTTCACTTAATATTTTAGCGTTCCTAATAGAATTAGTTTAGTCCTATTAGAATTAGTTTTCATTGTACACATTTCTCCCTAACTTCACACAATTTGCTGTGGGAGAAATTGTGAAACTCATCCACTCAGCGCTCACCTCGATATTTTTGAACAAAAATCCAGAATAACGTAACAATATTGCAATAGAAAGCCTTCTTTGGAAGTATCCTCTCCTCAGGACCACTACCGAATTTATGGGGCACCGCAAAGAACTCATTTTCCTCCGCCTCGCTGGTCGCGGGTTAAAAGTGATAAAATGTGGGCAACATATGTGCGCGCAGCTTTAAGCAAAAAAGCGTTTTCCATGGCCACAGAGCCGGGCACAGAAGCCTCAACTTATCTGCCCAAAAGCATTGCATTCTCCGTCGCCCCGTTTTTTGTTTGAATTGCAACGGGCTGGGCTGCTGATGGCAAGGCAACAGCCCCACAACTCTATGGATTTTTCTACAAAATTTCGTTAATTAAACAAATTTATGGGCGCTTCGCAGGCATGGGAACTTTTTGCTGTTGCCGCCGCAATTTTTTGCGGTCGCCTCACATGCTCGCATGTTCGTATGCTCGTTGCGTGGCCGTGGACTGTCTACGTCACCAAAAATCATAAACAAAGTGCAACAACTTGCCATGCATAATTTTGTCGTCATATTGGTGGCGAATTTTTATTGAAACTGGGTGAGGCGAACCTGTGGGTTTTGCTGCCGGGAAGGCCGGCTGCAAACAGAAAGCACAGTCCCGCCGGACGTTGTGCACGAGGACTGCACACATAATTGGTCGTGCGGTTTTGCAATTCAAAGGGGTCCTTTGGGACCGGATCTGCCGTTTTGTTGGGCACTCAGTGGCGGAACAGGACTGTGTAGAATTTGAACCTACGTCGGCAGGAGTATCTCCTGGTCGCACTCCTAAACCCAGAAATGCGGCGGTGGCATGAACGGCTGCATTTTTCCAGCCTCTGGAAACAAAATATTCCTGGGGCTGGGGGAGCAGTGCTGGCGTGCTGGGCGGATGTGCCCGACGAGACCTGTGTTCAGGGCCATTCCCACAATACGGCTAATTAATGGATATTAGTTCCGAAATTTATTAGTTGGGTCACTCTCGGAGAAATGAGGTTGGGACTGGGAGACACAATCCCCGTCACAGCGAAGCACTTCCAATGGGTGTCGGTGCGAGAAGAGTGTTCGAAAGCGGACTATTGGCAAGCGAGCTGCATATGCAAATTTTGCCACACGTTTTGTCCTTTTTCATATTTAAATGAATAATTTGTGTCCTTTTTTATCTGTCTGAACTTCGCGATTAATCTAAATTTATTGAGCTTTTAATATACTGTAGGCTGTACGACATTTTAAAAAGTGGGGTGGGGGGAACGAAATTGATGCCAGTCAGCTGCTAACAGTGAAGTGTGATGTTGCGAAACAATAACCAAATCTCCGGACACTAAAAACGATTTTCAATCGCGGGATTACTCGAGGACTGTCGCGGATATTTACGTAATTTCCTCAGTAAATTTCGCTTTCCTTGACAGCCTCCATTGAACGAGGGGCAGGTTGTGAATGTACAGGTAGCACAACGCTCCTTAAGTGAGAACAATGAGCCAATTTGTCGGCAATTTATTAGCTCCATAGACATTGCTCGAACAGCACCTCAAGGGCGCATCGATCCTCATCGCTTCCCGAGACAGTGAGCAAAAATTTATGGCTCTTTCTAGAGAATCCCAACATACTCCCGTCACTTCAATCACATCCCGAACGCTTTCACTTCTTATCGACGATATCGAATCCGACAAAATGGTCCCCAAGTATCGGCACTTCAGTTACAGCTACAGCGCTCGCTGAAAAATTCAAAACTCTGTCAAAGCGAGAGGAATGAATTTCAATCAATGGTAGGAGTAGGAGTCCCGGGGATAAGATAGCGCCAACATCCTGCCGCTGCTGTGCCAGATCCGCACCCAACTCCAGCCCTCTCCATGATACCGTTTCAGCGTCCCGCACCAATGGAAACGAAAGAAAATCGATTGTTATCTGAGGACTGAACATTTTCCCTCAAATAATAATCCACTTAAGTATGTTCCAGGGTGACGGAAAGCGAATACAAATTTCTGCATTATTGATGGCACGGCAGTGGGATGCTGGCATCCCCGGGGATGGAGGGAGCGCACACCGTGAGCACGTTTGATGTTGTCCCATCGGAGCGGCGGAGGGGAGGCCAACGGCTCCCTGTGCAGCACCACCATTCAAATATAGGACGAACTTTGCCAAAAGGGTACTTAGAACATGAGTTTAGTTTACGGGGGTCTCTTCAGTTGGGGAAAATACGGCTCCTCTTCCTGTACTTTTTCATGTCATTTTGGGCTAAGGGATACAGAACACCATGCCCGTTCCGCCCAGGAGCTTAAGGATTCACTGACCTGGCAAACGGCGTGCGGTAGCCTAGTCAACCATTCTCCCCGAGGAATTGTCACCAACTGCAGTCGCTCACTCACTTGGGGCTTTTTAAGCTCTTCCTCCAAGGGCGACAGTGTTTCAGTTACGAAAATAACACGAAAAGTCATTTAAATGCCGAGGTCCTCGAGATGTCGTCCGGACGTCTGTGCCTTGGAAAATAGCTTTTCAACCGGACCTTTACGGTACCCACTTCCGCCATAAGTAAGGCCATCCGGGGAGAAAAATGAAAACAAGCCGGGGAAAGATAGCAAAACAATTCGTTCACAATGACATGACGTTTTAATTGCAAAAATTTAACGAACCTTGAAAACAGTTCTTTGTCGTTCGAGCAAGGAGGGACGCGGTGGTGGTGGTGCTGGAGGTGGTGGTAGACATGCTATGAACCTAGCTACAACAACGAAATGACGTGGATAAAGTTAGACTGATTCTAAGTGGCTTATAACGCTGATGTAGGCTATTTCAGAGTTTATCAGCAATGTTAAGGGATTATGGTTGCTTGTGCATTTAGCATAGGGTCTGCATGTATGCGGCATGGAATTTTGTGCACTTTGAAAACTTACCCCTACTCCAGGTATACCAGCAATGAAGACACTAACACTGCATTACATTTCGATATGAAAGGCATCTTGGTACAATGGTCCTACTCCCCGACGATTCTAACTACGTAAGTTATGACCAGTATGCCAAGTAAGCCTTCCACGTGCGGTTAACATAAGACTTACACAGATTTGGATTCTTCAACAACAACAGCTTCGGAAAGTTGCAATTTTCCTTCGGATGCATAGCAGAAAACGCAAAGCATGCCCCAAGTGGCTCTAATTCAGTCAGCAGCACAATGCCTAAGCCTAGCCAGCATCAACAATAATTGCAACCGCGAAATTATATTTAAATGATGGAAAAGTTTTTGCTCAGGGGCATTTGTATTAAGTCCTTTTATGCCACGTTCCTGATGGTGGCTATCCGTCTGAAAGAGAAGCATGCCCTCTCCGACGCGACGCGACGGTTGGAGTTTTCCACATGAAACTATTCCATTCCAAATAGAATCACACCCCGAGCTATAAACTCTCATAAAGCCACGCCACGAAGCCCTAATTACAGTTTATTCATGTTTGAGTGAAATATTGATTTTGGACGTCAGTCGGCATTATTTTATTCAAACAATGGATTTTCAGTAGTCTCTGAATGGAATCGTTAAATTAGCCAGACATCTGTAAGGATTAATGTTCATTATTCCGCATTTTTAATTAAAGCTAAAAGCACATTAATGGTGTCGCCGTTGATGGCAGTAAGCCTCCCACCACAATAAGGTGATTTATGGGCGCGCTTTGCATGAGGGTCCGAGCTCCCTTTTGCTGATTGCATTTTCTGAGCAGCACACTGGAGCTGGGAAATGTGATGCAGTGCTGGTGGTGCAGTGTTCGCGGGGATTCTTGAAATTGCCCGGAAATTGAAGCGTTATTTGAGTGTCCCATTGGCAGCAGGCAGCAGGCAGCCTTTGGAATGTCAGTCCCAAGGTGAACATCGTCATCGCCCAAAAACAAACCCTGCTGGAGGAGTCAGTTCGAGGACGACAAAGTGTCCATAAATTCAGGAACCCCCATAAACAACCCCTAAACAGATATAATCCCCCACTCTTCCTTTTATTGTTTTAAATCGACATCGATAAACTTTTTCCGTCGGTTTATTCCACAGTTAGGAAAGTTATTTTCGTCCTTAAAAAGTCCGGAGTGCGTCTTTTATCCTTTCTATAGGAAATCCAATGTTGGGCGGAATATCGACGGCTCCTATTGTCTTCCATATGTGGCCTCATATGTCCGGAGAGTTGTTTTCTTTTCTGGTTTTCTACTGAATTCGGTGGAAAGAAAGGAAATAACTCCCCAGTGGTGCGAGGAAAGGTCGTATATAAATATCATGGAAATGTGCTGCTGCGATTTGTGGAACCTTCGATTACCACTAGCCAGGATTAAGAGTGCGTCCGTATGTTCAGACGGGTGCTTCTCGCCAATAAATATTGGAAATGACTTCAGTTTCTAGAAACGCAAAGATAAATTCCAGACAGATGGTTTTCGGGGGCTGCCGTATAAGCAATATTCACCCTGAGATCCACATCCGGAGGTAGCTGAAAAATATTCAAATTCCTTTGATTTGTTATGGTAAATAAGATAAATTGTACCGTAATTTTTTCTAAGGAATAATTTTCTCCTTTTGTAACAGATTGCCTCACAAACTGAAGATTAAAAGAATAGGTTGCGGCCCCCGTTCTTGAATTTCAAGCCTAAGGGGTTCCTAGTGAAAAGCCATCTTTGATCTCCTGCACAAAACTATTGTCTGTAGATTATTCTTTGAAACCTATGGCTTCCAGGATGCTTTCAGTTGGGATTCAGGTTACCTTGCGTAAGGGTGCTGAATGTCATCGAAATTTTCCACCCAATTTCAAAAAGTGCAGTACGTACGTGGTGTTCCGTCAGTTTCCATAAAGCTCCTTGCAGTCTGTGTAGCCAAGAATTGAGATCACACAGACCTGAAATATTGCTGTCACCAATTAAAGCCAATGCCGATGTGCTCTCCACCCCACGAACTAACGCGGGAATCCACTCAATTGTGAAATGGACATATTCCTGTGGGAACTGTCGAGGAAGCAGCTATCAGTTGCCAGTTGCCGTATCGAAATTCCATCATAATTTTTCCGCAGACTCCCACTCACTCCGCTCCAGTATCTCAATATCGCCTGACAAGTGATGAAAACAAAACCAAGGAAGAAATCTTATCTGCACTCCGTGGCAATAGCAATTGTAGTCCCGGACGTTGAAAGCCAAAGGATGGCTAACGGCCGGGGCATCGGGGCCGGGGCAACGGATGTCGTTTAGCCCGAACCTAACGGGACACACCGCAGTGGATGATCCACTTTTATTGTTTTAAATGCCCCACGATAAATTCCTAGATTCACTTGCAGACCAAACAAACTGTCCCGATGGTGGCTAAGCCCAAGGTATCAATTGGCTTAAGGATAGCTACTCCTGCCGGAAAGTTATGGGTTTGGACGGTAGCAGGGTAGAGAAATATTTTTCGTCCTCCGCCTTGCACTCATTGGCAGCCAATCGATTCCGGGAAGAGTACAGCCGCCAAGAAGGGATTTAATTGACTTTTCGTATGTTCAATTAAAGGCTGCAGGGGAAATTTATCGCCCGGCATTCTACTCGATTCGGGGCAATTATTTTTCAAAGAGCGAACACATCTGGGCGGTAAAGATAAGGGTTTCGGGTTGCTCAATGCTTTTGGTATATTTCCTGTTCAGCTGGGAGCTGGGTTCATCTGCCACACTACCAGCAGCACCTTCTTCCCATCATCTCAAGATTGATAATCAGGGACAACACCTGCGTCACAGCTCCTAATCTCCTGTCACCTAAACCCGGCCTGGTGTAATTTTCAGGCCAGATATTCTCCTCCAAGATAGAAATTCAAATTTGCGGCGATTGTCGCACGTATTTCCGTCAGACCCTGCTTCCGCTCCATTGTCAACAATTATATACGCCCTCAAGTCTTCACATGGGCTTGCGGCTGGGGTGACATGTGCGTCCCCCGGGGTACGCCGGCTGGTTAGTAGGTCGGCTTAGTATTCTGCACCACCTCCCCCCTCCCCCTGTCTGCATCCTACGCTTCTAACCCTCATTAGGGCTTATGGAATAACTTGCTTCAGTAACAAAGCGCCCTGTTACGTATTGTTGTTGCGGCCTGGAAGGGCCTGAGGGGACGACTTCACACCGAAATTGTGTAGTTGTGTGAATTGCCTGAAATTGTGTATGCATTTCATGTTTGAAGCTATAATTAAATTTGTTGGGGCTAATTTAAAATATTAATTAGGTGCCTGGGCCTGGTGACGTACAATATCTGCACGGCACTTCTGCGATATGGAGGAATTCCCACAAGCACGACCCCAACTCCTCCTCATTTTGGATGGCAATAGAAAAACGTTGATATTTTCAAACTTGACTGCGTTGACCACTGGGTGAAATAATTTCGTACAAAAGGGTAGTAATTATTGCCGCTAAGAAATTTAAGTATTTTGGAGTAGTTCAGATTGCTGTGCTAGGCTCAACTTCTATATTTACTCAGAAAACGAGTTTTGTATAATAGATTTTTTGAAACCTATAATAACAAGCAGCCTTAGTTCCGTTCTCGCTGCACCCCGAGGGCACCACATACTTCGGAAGACAACGGAACGGTCCCATTAAATTCGAAATATTTTCCTTGCAATCATCGATCAGAGGATGGCGGATCAAAGCAATTTCCCAACAACTTAAGGCGCAAATGAATAACATTCAAAAAGGCTTCGCATCGCAAACAATCAAAAGAAGCCCCGTCAGGCTTTCATCCTAGAAATCATCAAAGCACTTCCCTTCTGTGAATGAGGTCGACACTGGGGGTGGCTCCAAAGCACTCCATCTGATTTCTTGTAAAAGCAATTTCCTGCAACCCTATGATGCCCGTTAGCACCCAATATCGAGCGAGGGCTGTGAAAATATTTTCGCACTCAAGCCACACCAACAAAACACATATGCGACGGAGTAAATAATTCGCCCCGATATGGCTGGGGGTCGGTCAGCCGTCCTTGAAGATAAATTCGAGCCGATTTTTCGAGCTGGTGGTGATTTTTCACATCGGTCGATGGTCGCAATCAATCGCCGTGCCGTCGACTCCAAGCCCAAAATCAAAATTGATTGAGGAGTGTAAATTATTAAATTCGAACCGATTTATTTCCGAAGGTCTGCCTTTTATCACTTCACAGTTGTCATGCCGCAACTTGACACAGACTGGGGAGTTGCCCGGTCAGATAAATGCATTTCTTCTCGGGAAAGGATAAGAAAGGCCAGGCCACCCGAAAGCCATTCAAAGCCGTCGGGATGCACGTAAAGCTCCGAGAATGCTTTTAATCCTGGGCCATCCGATCTGGAAGGAAGTTAACAAGAGCGAAATACCCAGAATTGAGTATGGGTGTCAAGAAGCTTGTTAAGCTGTTTATTCCTCCATTAGGGAACTTAATCCCTCTTCGACCTTGTCATTCCCTTACCAGGGGGCCATGACCCTTCAGCTTAACAAAGTGAACACATTGCCTTTGATGCGAGGTAGAGAGTTTGCTGTTCGGTCGAAGCCTTCCGCCTAATTTGATAATCATGCCCGACGTTTTTTGCGTGGTTCTGCCGTAGTAGTTTCCTCATTCGAAACAGGTCTGGATGACTCTCAGATCAGCAATGGCACCGGAACAGACAACGTACAACACAAAGCACTTCAGCCAAATGACGTTTTCCTAGCTGTAGGCATCCTATTCGCCGGCTCTCTATTCCAGAATGTTAATTTCAATGATAGAAGCAAATAAGGACGTTCCCTCCTGGACGCAGGTAGAGCGGAAGTCGCAGACATATTTGCATATCCCCCATAAAGGACGGCACATGTATTTCCGTGGCGGAAGCGTACTAAACTTTGTCCCCGCCATTGTAATTGTTGTTAAAAGGTGGGTACTCCAAGTGCGCTCTTGTGGACGTTTAGAGAGCAGTGCATTCACTTTTCGGCACTAGGACGACATTTAGGACTTTTTATAAAAGCAATTTCCGGCAGCTTTCGTGTTAGTGTAATTTTAGCAAAAAAACTTGATTGATTTTGGCAACTCAAACTCTAAGATTATACCCGTAGATGGAGATTCATTGAAACCGAATAGAATGGAAATTTTAATGTTTTATGGTAAACCAACACATTACGCCGATTAATTCAACAGAAGTAGAAAATAAATAAAAGAGACTCTAGAGATTATGCAGGTGTAATTGACATAATTTCTTCCTATGTTTAGAGACTACACAAATGCAGTAAAATGATCCTTTGTGTTAGTTAACGATAGAAACGCTACCTCCCAGTAGGAACTTGAGCCATTGATGAACACGAAAATGAATAACTTAATCGAAGTATAACTAAGTCATTGACATCGACGATATGGTAATGAAAATGGTAAGGCAAAGAGAATGTTAATGACGAGGTATTGAATTGTACCAGAGAAATTTGCGTTTTCTTATTCATTTCGATTCTGAGCGAAAGCTCTTGGATGCTTATTAGAAGAAAGAAACAAAATGTAATGTCACTAAAAATTAAAGATATTCAATAAATTGTAACTACTTACATTAAATCCACCAAACAATTTTGTAACTATATCAATACGAAAGTGCCTAATTTTCAATTGTGTTGCAAGGACTAAATTCAAAACGGCCAAAAAACAGTCCGATTAAAATTGAAGAGAACCCACTCAATGCGATAGACCACTATAGGAACTTAATTTAAATGTAACTATTCATCAGAATGCTTCCAGAAGTGAAAATAAATCATTGGGGATAAAGCTATATGATAATTCGGTGCTAATACGAAATCACACATGCCCGTTACTTGTTGAAGGGCTTTTAGGAGAGATTGGTTACACTTCACTCTCCATATCGTCGCAGTCATTGCTCCACCCTGACGAGCCCATTGCCCTGGGTAAGAGTCACAAAGAAAGCAATATTCAGTTTATACTTTTATGTACTTACCTTAAACCGTCGTAGCATTCTT
>QYTT01081340.1:27805-39315 GCA_006980735.1 Dasypogon diadema
AACTTAATTTAAATGTAACTTGATGTATCCGATGTAAACTGGCAACAGTGCATAGCAGTAAATCATTACCCATTAGCTTACCGCATTTGGTGATCTCCACTCACAGCCAGTTGTGTTCGGCCTGCCTTCCAACCCAGACGCCTAAGTCCATCATAGTATAGTTAGCGTAGTTAAATAAAGTAGTGTAGTACCAAACACGGCGTTTTATTCTCGAGTCCTGACTAAGACCACAACATAACTATTCATCAGAATGCTTCCAGAAGTTAAAATAAATCATTGGGGATAAAGCTACATGATAATTCGGTGCTGATACGAAATCACACATGCCCGTTACTTGTTGAAGGGCTTTTAGGAGAGATTGGTTACACTTCACTCTCCATATCGTCGCAGTCATTGCTCCACCCTGACGAGCCCATTGCCCTGGGTAAGAGTCACAAAGAAAGCAATATTCAGTTTATACTTTTATGTACTTACCTTAAACCGTCGTAGCATTCTTCAGCAGGAAATTGTTGCCCTCAAGCATAACAGACATCAATCGCTACCTGAGATGACTGTAAACAAATTATATTGTTGTTTGCTTTTCGCTTCTTTCACGAACAAAACACAAAGTTACGCGATATATATATATAATAGACACGAAGACAGAGAAATAAGTAATATTTATGCTTTTACTTATCTAGTACAAGTTGCCAACATTCATGGTTTCTATTGTAGGTTCTCTCCAAAATTGACCGACAGTCTTTGACCAGGTCGATATGTAGACTTTGAATAGGGAGACATAGGTGCAGCATAGCCGCGGGGTTAAAACCAATAATTGTCGAAATCTCAAAGAAATAATCAGAATCACATATTACATAATCTATTTATGCAATTAAAGTCATTCGACGAATTTGTCTACACAGGTACACAAACAATAAATTATACTGGCCAAGAAGCTACACAGAAAGAGTTGGAAAATATGACAGTTATAAAAGTGACCTGACCTGCCCCTTGCTTTAAATATATTCATCCGCCTAAATAGATACAATCGTACATGAGACGTCTGCCTCTTGAGGCTGACGTATTGGTACACCTTCAGCAGCAAATGGACAGAACCAAAACCTTCGAAAGTACAAGCCATGCACAAGAAGAAGAGCAACAACATTTAACTCTTTTTTGTGAACGCTTCAAGATAGGAGTACACGGGCTGGTGATGTATATAAGCCCAATTTCGCCTATCTTAAAGCAGCCATAAAAAAGAGTTCAATGTTTTGACAAAACCACTGCAGTAGAAGATTTTACTACGGAGGTGGTCGTGGCATAGTGCATCATTGTTATTTTAGTATTGATTATACAGTGAGGCATCTTTGTGATATTATTTATTCTCTGGTTTGGGGTATTGGTTTTAAAAGCCAAGGCCAATTTTGAAATAAACATCAGCGTCCGGTGATACCCCTTAGAAATGGAGATTTGTGCTCGAAGTCAGAATTGTGTGGGGGTTCAATTCCCAGCAATCGGACGAGCCACTTCTTTTTTCCTAATTGTTCTTCAGACTATTATAGACCGAAATTTTCAAAACATTTATTTAATTTGGAGCTCTTACATACACATGGTAGTACATATGTGTATGGAAAGGAGGAGGTATAACAAACAATTAAGTTTGCATTTCCCGATCGATACTGGTACCACGTCGCATTTCAGAAGAGCTTCTATTTGCTGCAACCGACGAGATTTTGTTGCTCTTCAAAAGCAGGTTCTTGAAACTCAGGCAAAAGGTATAAAATCGCCACACAGAACCATCAATTTTGCATATCCTGAGAAATAGTTTTTGTTTCCCATTTCCTGCAGACAGTAGAGCAACAAACATACGTTTAAATTATTAAAATTGCTTCGGATTTTCTGTTCAGATATTTCAGTCTGCATCTGGCCATGGCCACCTTTCCACGAGAGAATCGCTGCAAAACATGAAAAGGAATCGCAGCTAAAAAGTTTCCAGAAATGCCAAGTTCTCGCCAGATTTATTTTAGGATCGAGAAATCTGAGAAATTGGAAAAATTAGCAGCATTGTAGTTTGTACAAAAAGATTAACAACTATGCCCTTGAGAATATTGATCACATTTGCTTGGTTTAGACTTTTAGAGGGTAAGTTGATAATTACTGTGAACAATAAAATCATGAGTACTTGCGGTCCTGGACTGCTCGTTTCAATACGAATAATTACAAATTATAGGTACTTGAAATAGCCAATAATTACTTAATTCAGCTGCAGCATGGTTGCGCCAAGGCCCACATTACTATGGGAATGCTTTAGTTCAATTATATTATAACCGATCACCTCTGCTCTACCTTGGCTTTAATCGAACAGGGTTGAGCGAAAACTTACTCTTTTCCCAGTCGGATGCAACTCTAAGATTACTACAGTAAAATCAAGTCTGAGTAACCTTAGAATAGTTTTTCAAGGTTTTTTCTGCTCAAGCAGAGAGAAGTTTCCTACGATCTAAAGTCATTGCGATTTTGTGGTGATCCATCTTTTAATGTTGTGGGCTGCACTGGACAATAAGTTTCTTACCAAATTTAAATGTCTTGTGCCAAGGACCCCGTTCGCGTTAAACAATTATTTGCTATTGCATTAACTGGATGAGTTCAGGTTCAGATAAACTTTCGCCTAGAGTTTCAATTAAAATTGAAATTTAAGTTTACAAAACTCTGGAGCTTTCCGCGGAGGGTTCCTGAACACCGAAACGTCCCTCACCTAATTTCATTAGCAAACTGCCGTTTGACTCCAGGTCTTAGTTTTGCAAAATGCAAGGGGAATTCTTGTGAAGTGACACTTCAAAATAAAGTTTTTAAATTCTTTTATTAAATTTCAGTGAAAAGACTTTGGAGGTTAATTTTACAGGAGCGCCAGGAGTCAGAGTAAACTCTTCACGCGACATCCAAATATCGTAAAACCCAGTTGGCAGGAAAATTCTCTACAGCCGTTTTCGTAAGGAAAATTACCTGAAGAAGTTCTGCCGTTTAGAGTTCTGCTTTCAGTTGACGGCTAATTTAGAATAAATACCCACTTTCCCTTAACATTACGCCTATGTGCTATTCAGAACTTTTAGGTTTAAGTGCACATTTTCAAATGGGGCTTTTTATACCCTAGATGTAGGGAAATCGTTTAATAGATGTCCGTCTGTCTGTCTGTCTGTCCGTGAGTTATCTTAAGAACGCCTTAAGCTAGAGACTTGAAATTAGGTACTTTATTAAAAATGAAAGATCAAGTTCGTAAGTGGGCCAATTTGGACAACTCCTTCATAGGGTTGCCATATGAAACCTCCAGCTATGTCAAATAAAAAAACCGGACAAGTGCGACTTTAACTCGCGTGGAGAGGGTTCTGTACGATGAATATCTTATCTACAATGTTTTTTAAATCCGACCCAAATTTGTTCGTGGTAACTAAAAAAAAGTATGTATGGCATCGGATTGTAGAGGAAAATTACTGAATATATTGTCCATTGTTGAATTTTGTCTTGTCGTATATTCTTGAGTACGTGGACTAAGACCAAGGATAGAAGGTATTCTGACACTTCATTTTTTGATTTGTTACGCACAATATTGATAGATTTGGCATGTTATTTTAAAACCATAGACTTCTTATAGGTTTTCCTGTAATCTATAAGTAAATAACTATTTTCAGTATTTTTTTCAAAATTTTGGGCTCAGTAGTTTCGAGGATATATTCTATTTTCTTAAATAACTTTAAAACTATTTATTTTAAAATTATAAAAAAATAAATTTGAGACAATATAAAAAATGTACCAAATTTCAACTTAATCGGTCCAGTAGATTCGGAGCAAATTGTAATTCTTAGGGTCACATTGTCTAACATTTTATCAGCCTCCCTTATAGTAAAAATAATAACAATAACAGTTTTTGTTAAAATAGCTATAACTTGAAAACGGTTTCTCCAATTGGCGACCGGAGTTCACCAATCGATCAGGCATGAAAAATTACCCCTGGATAACGAATAATCTTAATTTTTCACAAATCTTGCTTATCCCATTTTGTCTTTCAACACGAAAAACAAAAAAAAAACCGTGCTATGCGAATCTTCATGAACTCTTCCAGAAACGTAATCCTATTTCTTATGAAAGGGTCGAAATGGTAATGAAACAATGCAAGAAATGTGCTTAAATGCAGTGAGATTTACTAAAAAATAAAATAAGCATTTTTAATTTTTATTCACTAATGCAGCGCTATCCTGGAAAATTTTAGGTTTCACCACGACAATATTAAAATCATGCTTTTATTTTTTAGTTTTGTACCGCGTTGCAAAACGACAACCATAATCCTGAATAAAAGTTAAAGTGGAAGTTAAATTTAAAAGTTTCCACAAATGAAAAGCAAAAGCAATGTAAACCGAGAAATGTAACAAATGTTAAACAAAAATTCAAGTTAATGTGAGAAATGAGTTAAGATAAATAAAATTTTTCTCACAAATTCCTCTCGGACGGGATACATAAGGTTTTTCAAAAAAAGAAATTCCTTAAATTATCTTAAAATATCAGATCTACCCAAAAGTGAATTTTCCGACGTACGATTACTTTCTAGGTCTTCAGCATCATATTTTACTTCCGAAGGACAAAAAAGCTCTACAACAGATAACTCTGGTAACTTGATATAGTTCCCAACATTTGAACAAATTTCTCCCCCAAAAATAGGCCATTTCTGTATCGGCTATGAACGTATTTTGGAACTCGATATCCGGCCTTGAGAAGATGAAGGTAAACGAAATTTATTTGTTCCCAGGAATTAAATTAGCCCACTCTTATCCCTCCCTTGACGTAAAATAAATGTATTATAAAAAACGCATAAAATACTCAATCCATTTAGATTCTTGAGAGTTTTTACTGAGCAAGAAACCCCATTCTTGTGGCCCCCACATTAAATCACGACCATTTTAAAGGCAACCCTTTCAATTCATTAATCCGTCTCCAGTCCTCCAGTCGCCGTGAATAATTTTCGGGGGGACAATTATTGTAATTAATGTGGCAAACTCAAGTAATTAATTCGGTATTCAGTCATACGATGATCTCTTGGGTCATAACGAATTAACATAGCTCCAGCTTTCTATACGAGCCTGGGATACCTAAGTCGACTATCAGTATCAGAATTAATTATTCAATTAGGGCTCCTGGGCTCTGGGCTGTGTATATCTCTCCGGCTGTAAAGCCCAGAATAAGTCACGTACGTTTGTATACATGGTGAGGCCTACAGTACAGATATCCTAGCAGTACCCAAGATAATGGGATATGCTCTAGTTGTCATCACCAGCATCAGGTGAACTCCCGTCCGCAGAGGCCTGTCTAGTTCATCCAGTGGTCTTAATTTGGTGCACGAAAACCACCAAGTCCAAAGCCCAGTTAGCATTCACCTCCCCTAAGACATCTATCAATTATTCACGGGCAATCTTTGCATTGCTTCTTACCTGAATGGGTCTTGCGGCCTGCACAAAATTTCACCTGTTTTGATCAGGTTAATTTGGAGCTGCCCTGGAATAGAGGGCGCAAATAAGATTTTCTTGGCTGCATAACTCATAAGTATTTGCTTCGCAAATGGAAATTCAAGTCACATATGAGGAAGCTCTTGATGCACTTCCAAGTCGTGAATTCACCCCAATGCTATTCAACCTCTTGAAAGGATTCTCTTGTCCTCGGAAGCTTAAGCTTTGCATCACAGAAAGAGTTACCTCGGCAGGATGAACTTGTCGCCACCACGATATGTAACGAAATTGGATAGCATGCAATTTTTCATCAGAAATTGCCGAGCATATGACACTGAGAACCAGTGATGACGCCCTAAGCAGCACAAAGGAGGACGGACTGAAGTGGCCCTCCGCTAGCCCCTGCGCTGCAATTATATGCAAATGCTTGGTGCTGAGGTTAATTACGCTTACAGCCGCGTCGAAACCCCGTCCAGAGGGGAGCAGCGGGACCCACATCTTGGAGAAGTAAGCACCAGCCCCACACACCAGCCAAGTCATGAGAACTTGCTCCTCAAGTAACGTAATTAGCGGGCATTCAAGTTTGGCGCATAATTGCAACGCAAACGTGAAGCCCGTCTCCTTAACTCTTTCTCAGCGACATTAGAAGTGCCTGAGAACTGAAAAGTACAGTCGAAGCCGTAATTAGTGCCATGGGAAGATCCGGACTTTCGTGTCACGGTGGAATACATATCAAGTGGTTCTCATTCAGACTCTTATCAAGTGAAATGGATCAGGACAAACGCCACATTTCCACATCGCGTTCCGATTACAGGCGGCTTCCTGGCCTGCTCGTCTTCCAAATTCAAGTGCTTTATTGCCCCAGTAAATGCTCTGCGCTGATCTTCAGCGGACTTCTTAAGCGGTCTGATAACGCTCACTCGTTTGCATGATAACAATTCCGAGGCTGTGTTGATGGGAACGCCCCTGCATTTATCAGTAAAAATGCAATTAAATCCAATTTCAGGCGACAAATCTAAAAAGTTACGTAGCCAAGTCAATCTAGCCTGGTCCAAAGGTTCAGTTCCAAAGCAGACTCGGCCGGCGTTTGTCAGCCTCTTAATTGGCAATGAGAGCCCATGGGCCATGAATCACTGCCGGACTGAAGCTCACTGCTCTGAAGCATCGCTGGATTGACGCAATTATTCAAATTTGCGAATTGGCTGGACCATGGTCCGAGGGAAAGATACTGAGCGGCTTTATCGAGTCTGGGTCATCTGCCCATAATTGCTCGCATTAAAGAGTTTACGAGTTCTAGGAATGGAATAATCACCAGCACTGGACATAGTTGCAGCAGACGTGGGTGGATTGCGTTCAGGTTTATTTTGGGTATGGCTCCATCGTTTTGATAAGTTCGTTAGCAGTTGGAACTCTTGTTTTGATAACACTTTGAAGAAACCTGAATCTTTTGCACTGCTCCCCAAAGGCATTTTGCCTTCCTACAGTTTCGATATCCATTCAAAGATTTTAGATTTTTGTCAAGAGTTCTTCTTACTATTGAAATACGTTTTTGCAGTGTGTGCTCACGCATTATTGTGTCGGAAATTTTAGTCTGCCGTGAAATTAAAGGATTTCAACGATTTGCCACCCTAGCAACGCAAAAATAATTTTTGCATTCATCCAAACACCTGTTTTAGTTCCAAGCACAGTTGCGATTATTTAATAATTGAATCGTCCACATTTTTGGCAAAATGCTACAGTGATAGAGTGACTGCGGAAAATAAGAAGCATTCTTGCTAAATTAAGAGGGTTTAACCCACCCTAAGGGCTTATGCAAATAAGCCGATGCTGCAAATATGCATTTGTTATCGACTGTGGCTTTTGGGAGACAGTGTAAATCGTGCACGTCTGAGCTCACATCTTCACTGACCTAACGTGAAGCACTTAAAAAATTAACAAAACCTTGGCAAATTCTCTGTGCATATTTATAGCCCCTTAATTTGCAGACCCTTTGAGAGTCACTGCAATCTGTAAACCAGTCCCAGCCTGCAGCTGACAATTACGCAGCCAACTTGCGTCTTGCGAGCAAGTCTTAAGCTGCAAATTTAGAGTGCAGTCCGCAATTAAGTCGAGAATAATCTCTTCGCATTACCTGGCTGACTTGAACCTGTTTAAGCAAACACCGCGAATTGTGGCATTTCACGTTTGCGTCGCAGGCAGTCCTTCACATGTGCGTGTCGCAATCGGTTAATTTTAGTGTTCAATTCAGGGTTAGGCTGCCCATTCCGCCTTGCCTTGCTAACAGACGAAAAAGATTACTACAAGTGCAGGGAAGCATGTTGCTCTTGCTAGTATCTGGGGCGGTGTAGTTAAATCTTTAACATCCGCCGTCTCATTGCAGTCGCCGGTCCCCAGGCCTGGGTAGTTTGGTAACAATAGCACCTGGTTCCCACCATTGTCCCGTGGGAATAATTAACCATTCACTGGGAGATTTGAATTGGTGCATCGGAGGCCCAGACCCAGACACTGATACTCCGCCACCACACCAGGGCTTCAGTATGTCTTCCATCAAAACGCTCATTGTCGGAAGAAAATGATAAACGACCGTCGGACGGACATTGGCATAGCTCGGCCATTTTTCAGTACAAGTTTTCGGCGATTTCTATCGGCTTTTAATCAACTGCGGGATAATGAGATTTCCAAGTTGAGTGGTGCAAAGACGGTGAAAATCTTCCTGAGGAAATTTTTGCGGCAATTAAGTCTTTAATCCGGGACAAAATTGCCTCAAAGTTTTTACCCAACTCGGCCATCTATGCAGACACAAAGCGCCCCGAATGGCCCGGATCCCAGCAGGACAAGAGTTTGAATGGCACAACAATCTGTCAACCCGGAAATTAATGAAAGGAGCCAGTTTTTGTGTTTTCCTGTGCTGTGGCACAGAATGTCTGGGCGAAAATTCGGGGTAGATGCTGATGCTCTAACAGCGCACTTCAATGGATAATTAACCCGACAACATGTCCTGTTTTTGTGAGCCAGGACTCTCCTATGCCTGGTAATGAATTCCATCGAACTAAAAGAGTTATCCAGAGTCCGCCATTACTTTACCAACTACGGCAGTTTGCGGTGAACGAATCAAAGGATTATGTCCAAATTGTCACGTATTCAGCTATCTATTAAAGATTTTATCTAAAGGTGATCAGGAGAGGAGGATTAAGCAGTATGCGTCGAAGAGGTCTCAAGTTGTAAGTGAATGAAATAGCGGAAATGCAGAAAGAAAAGACCTCGACGTTCATTTGCAAAGAAAGATTATTGTATTACTAAATGTGAAAGTTGACCATATGAAGCGAAGTTCTTCACTTACTGAGTTTTGTAAAAATAAGTTTATTAATTTTTGCTTCGGTCTCAAAGGAGGGTACTCATAAAATCGTCGTAAGTTGTACAGAGAGTTGTATCTCACTATGGACAGCTTGTGTGAATTAACATAATCCAATGAGGAATCAGGAATCAGGAGTGATCAACAGGTGAATATTCGTAGTGCAGTAGGTGTGAACTCAGTGGATGCAAGTTTTATTAAATATAACTCCAAGGTTACGCGAAGTGCCCACAAACGAAATCACGTCAAAGCAGACTAGACACATGCAGTTGGGTATTATCGGCATACAAGTGTAAATATTTCATTTATGAACAAAAGAAATAGCAAGGGTCCAAGTAAAGAACCTTGAGAGACACCAGAGATTTACAACATCGAATGCCCTAGAAAAATCCAATAGAACTGATATAGTTACATGATCAACATCAAATTCCTTCCATATATTCTCGGTGACGCTCAAGAGCGCTGTTGAGCTATGACCGAGCCAGAATCCAGACTAAGGAGCATGTACAAGATCATGCTAATGGACATATTTAGAGATTTGAATGGGAATCAATTTCTCAAACAGTTTAGATAAGATTGGCAAAATAAAGGAAATATTTTTCTTGTAAACAAAGGTAAGAGCCAAAGTGTAGCATAGGGTAAAATTTTCTTTTGTAGAAATGACAGCGATTAAAGAAAAAAAAACTCTGCTTTTTACCAAAATTTTGCTTTTTAAAAATGAACGCTGCATCCAATCAAAGACAATCCTGCGCTACATCCTAGATAATATTATGAATAATATATGGTATAAATTTCATCAAAATCGGTTGAGTAGATCTCGAGATATTTTGTCCAGCAATTTGAAAAAAGTTGTTTCGAGAAAAACGCGAAAGAAAAAATAAACCTTGTCAGCGTCAATCAAATATTCTGTTTTATATGACCTTCAATCTGTGGTTCCTGGACCATACACGAGGTCTTCTCTTGATGTGGGGATGTTCTCTGACTCCTTTTGAGCTGCTCTTTTTAACCTACTGGCCTCTTTGTATCGGCTTTGTCCCCTCCTACTTGAGTTTCGGGCCTACATACTCTTTGCCGTGCTCATTTCAAATTGCTGTAACTCCGGTTATAATAATTGGGATTTTGACATGTCTAAACACTTAAAATGTCCTTAAAAATATTAATAAGAAATCTAGTAAAAAAATTGATGTACAAATATTATTCTAGAAATGTCCAGAATCTTTTGTCCTAAACTACATAATTCTGCTTTAATAACTGTTCATCTATTGCTACAATAGAATCTATTTAACTAACTCGCCGTTTGCTGGATAAACGGCTAAAACTGAACCTTGGGGTGCATCTGTTTTCGAAACTAACACTTTAGAAGAGATAGGGCTTAGGGTTGAAGACTGGATGGTTCCCTGCAAAGGTTACAATTTTGGAATCGTCCTTCTTCCTAAACGTTACTTTGCAAAGTTTCTTGCGGACAACTACACTGTCACAGAACTCACCTAAATTGCAAACTTCCTAAACAACCGCATCTTAGTCCTTGCCAGAAGTCGATTATCACCCAGCACAGCTCAAGGAATGATTAAGGCCTCCTATAAATATAATTTGTGACTTTAGAAATGCAGCGGTTCAGCATATCGGCAACCTTCCACAATTCCTCAGAGAAAACTCGCTCCCGCTGTCCTGCGGTGGTCGGTTGTGTCACCATCAATAGTATATAGAGCTTCTGGCTCTGTGGTAATGACACAGTTTGCCACTACCAACAGAGGCATTTTTGAAGACGGCTAAAAAGTTGAAAAGCCGCCTACTAAGGGAAAAGTTTTCCAGGTAATTACGTTAACTACTTTACTAATTAGGCTCATTAGGACACCGGCGCCGTAGAGTGAATAAAAAGTGAAACTTTGTCCATTAAGGCAGCACCGAAAGGATGTGGAAACAGGGAACAGACTGTGAAATTGCCAAAGGGATCGCCTTGTTACACAGCGAACATCTGTTTTCGCTGTACCAGCTCCGGGTTAAGGCCCTTGAAAATCGAGGAATCGATGGCGGTTATTGCATAAATGTAGTGTTTCATATTTCCTGGTTCCTTTCCACTGACTGCGTTGACCTAATTCCTGCGTTGGGCGCACTACACATCAAAGGAGTCAAAAACCACACTTCAGAAGAATTACCAGACTTTATTCCCCGCCCGACAACTTGTTTCTTATTTAACACCGGCCCGGACTCCCCGCAAAGTACCCTCATCAGCAAAGCAAACAAAGCACAGTCCCAATCATCGGGCCTAATTTATACCCCAGAGAATCGGAGGACGCCGGGGCAACTTCATCTCGATAATAACTACAACGGCGCATTGATACAATGTTATGGCACCAAAGAGGTAGTAAACACAAGACGTACTTCTTCATGGCATTGAAGTGCCATTGCTGGAATTGGATTAATAGTGACAAGGACCAGACGATAAATAACAAAAGTTCAGCAGGAGCCGGGGCGCTCCGCAGCTGCCACCAGAACCGAGCTGTTCTCGACGGCATAATGGAGGACGTTCCGGGTGAATTGTTGAAATTTCTGTTTTAGCATCCTCGCCAGAGCTTTCTCCAATTACTTGTAATCTTGCATATCCGCAAGGGATGTGCACCCGGGTTGGGGTGATTATTTCAAAATATTTTGCTCCGTTTGATGTGGATTTATGTAACTACACGAGTAGT